>LBNU01013205.1:67346-99846 GCA_014162995.1 Artemisia annua
ACAAAAATATAAGTAGATTAAAAGTAGATAACTTGAGTTAGTTGGCTAGCAACTAATTCCGCCCTCTCCTCCAAAACCAGAGATTTTACTGCTTTCATAAAATATAAAAATACAAAAAGAATCTTCCTCCACCCTTAGACCTAGATTAGAGTAGCCTTTAGCCTAACGAACACTATTCCCTGCGAGAGAACGATCAATCCCCCGGTACTTGCCACTACACTATACTACATCGGTCAGGTACACTGCCTGGTGGGGATTGCAAGCTTCTCGAGATCCCTCGAGAGGTAAAACGTAGTGCGTGTTACAATCCACGCGCATCACTTTTCATAACGTAATTAATTATATTTTATTGTCAATTTTTTTTGATAAAAAGCCTAGGTATAATACAAAGAATGCAAAATTTGTTTACTGATCCATTATCAATGAGATGGATCATAATGAGTTCCAAACAAAGTGACAAATCAAACCACAATATAATCCATGCTCAAAATTCCAAAAAAGCCAAAAAGAACAAATATTAACGATCAAATAGCGTGTAACTTATCAACGAAAGAATGTGCATAGTGCTTTATAATTCCGAATGTGCATAGTGCTTTATAATTCCATGTTATTCACACACGTTCCAATTTGTTGCAAACTTTTATACAAATTCTTCATTTACATAGGCAAATATATGTTTTACCATCTCACCAGATACAACAAAGATGTCGCTCATGTATCCTACATTCTATTGTTGGGTATGTCACTCGAGTGTTTTGATACCTTCCTCTAATAGTTCAAGAAGAAATGCAGATTCATCATTTGGTTCTTTTGACCGACTTTCACACATTAAGAAAATCCAAATTATTTGCAATTAACGGTATTAGAAGAAATGAAGGTGAAAGTTTTGCACATCCTAATGTCGAAGTTATATATATATTTTGAATGGAGATATGAGGAGACTTTTTTAAATGTCCACATTAATGAATGTTGTTGATCACTAAAGAAATTGAAATGATAGGTTTCAAAGCTCCTGCAATAGTTTTGGATCTCTTTGCGTTTAACTTAAATGTCACTTTTAAGATGTTAACTAATGAAATCAATTTATCTCCGTTGTAAAAATCAGTCTAGGCGGCCGATTAATCCCCGCATAATCGATGATCGCTCACTAAGCGCCTTGATTTATCATAATCGGCCTATTTATTCGCTTTGGTCAAAGATCGCTTAAAAATCGGTCAACAAACCGATTAATCGGACAAAATCGGTCTAATTGGAGAAAATCGCTTAAAATTCGGTCAACAAAATCGCTTAAAAGTCGGACAAAATCGCTTAAAAATTGGTCAACAAACCGATTAATTGGACAAAATCAGTCAAACATCGCTTAAAAATGGTCAACAAACCGAGTAATATCTATGTTTGACTTTGAACTTTAAAAAATTATGTATTATGTTTATATTTGGACACTTTAAATATTTCAACTTTGATGCATTATGTTTATCTTATACATATAATATAATATAATATCAAAAATTACAATTTCGTGCATAAAAATACCAATCCGATTAATCCCCGATTAATTCCCGCCTAACCAATTAATCGCTACCCAACCGCCTCACTAGCGCCTAGCGATTTTTACAACCTTGCAATTTATTAAATAAGAAAATAACGTAACTTGATAAGAGACTCAATGAATTCTTTATTCGTTAACATTTTAATAACGTTGTATATTTTGATTATTTTGATGATTTGCAGTCCTAGTTTGATGATTGAAAAATCGTAAACATTACTTTGATGACCATGCCATAAGTTGTTAACGTTATTTTCATTACCTTGATGATTACATCAAATCCTTTAATTTTGCATCTACTAACAAAAAGAATAAACGGAAACTGTTGAGCTTTTAATGAGTTATATAACAAATCATGTCTAGGATAACGTATCAAACTAATGGGCCATTATTATTTTAATAACAATTCCTTTTAGTCCCCTAAAATTTCGCTATAATAAAAGAAACGTATCTTTTTAGTCCTCTCTATACAAAAGGCACTTTACCCTAATTTTATCACTCTCTCACGTAGCCACCAAAAACTTTTCACACCTCTTTCTTTTTCTCTCGTTTAACAGCAACCACACACACATCTCACCTCTTCAAAAAGCGAAACAACCACCAACAATCGGATTCAATATCTATTAGAGGTCACACGTAGGTATTTGTTGATTCGTTTTGTGTATCATTGAACGAACCAAAGATAGAATATAACATAGTTGTTAATATTCTTTCTTTATTTTCGTATATGAAAGAAAATTTTAAAACTCTTACAGATCTATGATGGATTTATAATGTTAGATCTATAAAGATCTAGTCTTAAAAGACCCAAATCTGAGATCTTTGTTCTATCATTTCATGTTCGAGTCTTGTTGTGGTTGGATGTGAAGATGGGATTAGGTCATCGGAACCACTAAAACAACAACGAAACTACCCCAAGCTCGAAACACCACCTGTTAAATTAAGATTTAGTGGCGTCGGCAAACAGTTGATGTTGGCAGCGGTTCTAGTGGCTGTGGTGGTGGAAGGAGCCACTGTGAGCGCGAAGAATAAAATGATGTGGTGAAAATGGTGATAGTTCCTTATTTGTAGTGTACAAAAATCCAATTTGAAAAGTCACACTTGTTGATTAGTGGGCTACATTAATGTTGTAACTACATGAACTCTTCATCTTCATATTCAATGTTGTATGATCTCGTTTTTAACTCTAAAACCTCTATCATCATTACTCCACCTTAAATTATAAGACTGAATCTTATAGTATTATAGATAGATATTTTTGTATAACATCTTTGATAGGTATTGTCCAATTTCGATTTTACACTCACAACCGATAAAAATTAGATGACTCTATCGGGTTTTAGTTTTTAATTTTCATATCTACAATATTAAAAAAAATGCAAAAAACAACTAATTTACAACAGATTTATAATTCTATTTATAAAAATAAGATGACTCTATGAGTCTATGATATTTTAAAAACCATATCTTTCTAACCTTTTAAATCAACAAATACAATACTATCATTAGTTCATAATATTAATTTGTTGTTACACAAAAACTTAACTATATCAGTCACCATTATTTTAATTTTCAATTTAACTATAAATTTTTCAAATTATAATATATTTGTCAATATAAATATAAAACTTAACTAAACACAAATTTTGAGTTTAGCGAAAATGAAATGACATAAGGGTTTTGTTACGTTTAGAAGAAAGAATAGGTTTTTGCTGTTTAAAATAATTAAAAAAAAAGAAAAAAATAAAACGAAAAACAAACAAAAGCTGGTTTTATCAAATCGGGTCGATCCGAGTCAATAAATCCACTGATTCAATCTGGTTTTCAAATAAGCAAAAAGCTTGCCACATCTAATCCGGTCTCCTAACCTGTTGAACCGGCTGTGTCGACCCGTGTTATAAAACCTTGGTTATTTGTGTTTCTAAATTGACAAGAAAATATTTTAAATTTTGTATTTTTGAGTCTAAACTTTCTATACTTTTACTTGTAGATAAATAAAAAAAGGTTAGCTCGTTTAGTGTTATATCTGTATTAAAGTTATCATTTTACATGTTAACTTCATAAGTAAACTTGACCCGAATTCGGGTAGAGTTAATCATATCTTGGTACGGGCTAATTCTAGTATGTTAAATTATAATATAAAATTTTAATAGTAGTATTACATCTACAAAAGATTTACAAAAATAAATTCACAAAAAAGTTGTGTCATGTGTTGATTGGTGGAACAAAGAAAAGAGAGGGAAAATATATTCAAACACACCAATCAACACATAACGCATCTCTTTTGTAGATTTCTTTTTGTAAATCCTTTGTGGATTTAGCACTACTCAAATTTTAAATAGTGAGTAAATTCTTATAAAAGAATATGAAAAATAATTTGGGTTAAATTGATTTGAATAAAGTTTACATTCATTCAAAACCTGACCTTAATACGAGCTCAGGTTAATCAGGTTAATCTAAATAATCAAAATAATGTTTTTCAACTCGCATAACTCGGCCTAAATAACCTTAGTTGGGTTAGATTGTGTTCCATCAGGTTCCGATATAATTCACACGCATCTCAAAAATCTTAGGGCCCGTTTGGTTCGCAGAATGTTTTTGAAGGAATTGTAATCTTTGGAAGAATTGTAATTTGAATGAATTGTAATTCAAGAATTAGAATGTGTTGTAATTGTAATGTGATGGAATTGTAATTGATGAAATCTGTTATTATGTTTGGTTGGCTTGCAATGTAATGTATTCAAAATAATAATAATAATAATAATAATAATAATAATAATAAAATAAAATAATAATAATAATAATAATAATAAATAATATTATATAATAATAAATAATAACAATAATAATAATAAATAATAATAATTATAGATAATAATAATAATAATAATAATAATAATAATAATAATTAATAATAATAATAATAATATAATAATAATAATAAATAATATTATCTAGTAATAATAATATTAATTAATAAAATAATAATAATAATAATAATAAAATAATAATAATAATAATAATAATAATAATAATAAATTAATAATATAATAATAAATAATATTATTTAATAATAAATAATAACAATAATAATAATCATAAATAATAATAATAGATAATAATAATATAATAATAATAATAATATAATATTAAATAATAGATATAATTATAATATAATTATAATATTATATTTGTAATATTAATTAATAAAATAATAATAGTAATAATAATATATAATATTATTTAATAATAATAATAATAATAATAATAATAATAATAATAATAATAATAATAATAAATATTATGTAATAATAATAATAATAATAATAATAATAATAATAATAATTTAATAATAATAATAATAATAAAATAATAATAATAATAATAATAATAATAATAATAACAATAATAATAATATAATAATAAATAATAATAATAATAATAATAATAATAATAATAATAATAATAATAATAATAATAATAATAATAATAATACTAATACTTTTTTTAATATAATAATAAATAAAAATCATAAATTTAATATAAAAATAATTTTTAAAAAATTAATTATATATTTAGATATTTATATATAATATAAAAAGTAATAATATAAAACTAATTATTATAATTATTATTTATTTTTTTAGAATTAAATAATATATTAATAATAATTAATAATAACGATAACAGATAAGTACTGATATTTAACTCGTAGAAATCTGAATTACAACGTAATTCAACACATTCCATCAAGTTTGTTATGTAATCTGAATTACATCACTTGACGTAATTGGTTGTAATCCAATTACATTTCCTTGCAAAACAAACACCCGACGTAATGTAATCTGAATTACAATTCCATCCATCCTGCCAACCAAACAGGATTGTAATGTAATTCAGATTACAATTACAACAGATTACATCGAATTCCAGCGAACCAAACGGGCCCTTAGTCCTCAAGTTTTTTAGTTCGAAAAAAAAAAGTAAAAAAGATCGTAAACATTTTTCTAATCATTTAGTAATTCATTCATTACCGTAAGTGCAGTCACATACCAAACGCACCCATTTTATTTTTAAGAAGACAAAATTACATGTTGTTTAGATACTCGAGAATACTGTAAGCCAAACACATCCCCATCCATCCAACAATGGCAAGTTCAGCAGCCTTAAGATGACTCTATGAGTCTATGATATTTTAAAAACCATATCTTTCTAACCTTTTAAATCAACAAATACAATACTATCATTAGTTCATAATATTAATTTGTTGTTACACAAAAACTTAACTATATCAGTCACCATTATTTTAATTTTCAATTTAACTATAAATTTTCCAAATTATAATATATTTGTCAATATAAATATAAAACTTAACTAAACACAAATTTTGAGTTTAGCGAAAATGAAATGACATAAGGGTTTTGTTACGTTTAGAAGAAAGAATAGGTTTTTGCTGTTTAAAATAATTAAAAAAAAAGAAAAAAAAACAAAAAACAAACAAAAGTCATGACCTCGCTGGGTTTATCAAATCGGGTCGATCCGAGTCAATAAATCCATTGATTCAATCTGGTTTTCAAATAAGCAAAAAGCTTGCCACATCTAATCCGGTCTCCTAACTTGTTGAACCGGCTGTGTCGACCCGTGTTATAAAACCTTGGTTATTTGTGTTTCTAAATTGACAAGAAAATATTTTAAATTTTGTATTTTTGAGTCTAAACTTTCTATACTTTTACTTGTAGATAAATAAAAAAAGGTTAGCTCGTTTAGTGTTATATCTATATTAAAGTTATCATTTTACATGTTAACTTCATAAGTAAACTTGACCCGAATTCGGGTAGAGTTAATCATATCTTGGTACGGGCTAATTCTAGTATGTTAAATTATAATATAAAATTTTAATAGTAGTATTACATCTACAAAAGATTTACAAAAATAAATTCACAAAAAAGTTGTGTTATGTGTTGATTGGTGGAACAAAGAAAAGAGAGGGAAAACATATTCAAACACACCAATCAACACATAACACATCTCTTTTGTAGATTTCTTTTTGTAAATCCTTTGTGGATTTAGCACTACTCAAATTTTAAATAGCGAGTAAATTCTTATAAAAGAATATGAAAAATAATTTGGGTTAAATTGATTTGAATAAAGTTAACATTCATTCAAAACCTTACCTTAATACGAGCTCAGGTTAATCGGGTTAATCTAAATAATCAAAATAATGTTTTTCAACTCGCATAACTCGGCCTAAATAACCTTAGTTGGTTTAGATTGTGTTCCATCAGGTTCCGATATAATTCACACGCATCTCAAAAATCTTAGTCCTCAAGTTTTTTAGTTCGAAAAAAAAAAAAAAAAAAAAGATCGTAAACATTTTCTACTTAGGGGGTGTTTGTTTCGGCTTATATGTGGGCTTATGAGCTTATTTGATTTTGGCTTATATAACATAAGCCCCAATTTTCTGACTTATTTTGAGACTTATGGGCTTACATAAGTTTATCAAACCATAATGAACTTTCATAAGCCCAAAGTCTCAAAAGAAGCCTGAAAATTGGGGCTTATGTTATATAAGCCGAAATCAAATAAGCTCATAAGCTCACATATAAGCCGAAATAAACACCCCCTTAAGTGAAAGAGAATCTTATTTTTCTAATTATTTAGGGCGCGTATGCTGTTATGAATGACAATGGGTATAAATTTGATAGTAGTGGTCCCTCACCCTATCGCTATACATTAGTATCATTCATTCATTGCCATAAGTGCAGTCAGTCACATACCAAACGCACCCTTTTATTTTTGGGTTATTGGCAAAAAAATGCATCATACTTGCCACTTTTTGTCATTGTATGTAGCGTCCTTTATTTTTTTTGATTGTAGCACTAACCTTTCTAAATCGTGTCATTGTGTGTACTTTGCGACTTTTTAGCCATGTGAAATGACCATTTTACCCTTCAAAATTTGAAAAAGTAAGGGTAAAATGGTCACAAAGTACACACAATGNCATCATACTTGCCACTTTTTGTCATTGTATGTAGCGTCCTTTATTTTTTTTGATTGTAGCACTAACCTTTCTAAATCGTGTCATTGTGTGTACTTTGCGACTTTTTAGCCATGTGAAATGACCATTTTACCCTTCAAAATTTGAAAAAGTAAGGGTAAAATGGTCACAAAGTACACACAATGGCACGATTTAAAAAGCTTGGTGCTGCAATAAAAAAAAATAAAAGACGCTACATGACAAAAAGTGGCATCGTAAGCCAAACACATCCCCATCCATCCAACAATGGCAAGTTCAGCAGCCATGGAAAGCGCAGCAGCAACAGCACTCCGTTCAGTCCTCAACCGAGTCAAACAAGCTGCCGAAAGATCCTCCCGTCCCGCCAACCAAATCAAAGTCATCGCTGTAAGCAAAACTAAACCCGTATCACTTCTCCGTGAAGTATACGACGCTGGTCACCGTCTTTTCGGTGAAAATTACGTCCAAGAAATTATCGAAAAATCACCTCAGGTTAGTTACTTAGTTGTAAGAACATCTGAATTAATGGGGTGTTTGGATTAGCTGGCTTATGGCCTTATTTGACTTTGGAAAAGCCAATAAGCTCACTTACTGAAGCTTATGACCCTATCAACTTCACATTATTGGCTTCAGCCAATAATCTCAACTTAATAAGCTCCTAAAAGTGAGCTTATCAGCTTTTCCAAAATCAAATAAGCCCATAAGCTAGCTAAATAAGCTAAATCAAACGCCCTATTAAATGTCCAATTATAAACTGCACACAGGTTAGATAAGAACTGGGTTTTTGTTTAAGCTTATTTGCGAGCTTACGAGCTTATTTGGTTTTGACTTATATTTCGTAACCTCGAATTTCCTGGCTTATTTTGAGACTTATTATGAGGTTATGTAAGTTTATTATGTCATAATAAACTTATTTAAATAAGTCTCAAAATAAGATAGAAATTTTAGGTTTATGAAGTATAAGCCAAAACGGAGTAAGCTTGTGAGCTCACAAGTAAGCTTATACAAACACCCCCGAAAAATGTGACTATTACACCGCGCGTCAATATAATATCATTTTTGAGATTTAAAAGACTAGTTTGATTGGTTCGAATATGGAAGTGGACATGAGTAATTGATTAATAGAGAGTTGTATATTTGCAGTTGCCCGAAGATATTGAGTGGCATTTTATTGGGAATTTGCAGAGTAATAAGGTTAAACCTTTATTAAGTAAGTCATTGTTATATGCTTCTTTTTTAGTTGGTGTTTGGGATTTAGGGACGCATCGAGGGGGTTCCACATGAACCACATGGATTTTTTCTCAGTAGTGTGAAATGCTGAAAAAAATCCCGAATTTTGTGAAATGCACCTGGTCCAAAGAAAATTTGTTACAACTCCTCTATATTTTCAGTTAATTGCACCTGATAACTTTAACTCGTGAGTCCGCGACTGTTTGGATTGCTTAGTGTGTATTTAGTTGGGGGAAACATTTCCTAGTTTTTTTTATCTCCACAAAAGAGGTGAAAATTTAGAAAGGGTTAAGAAATGAAGAAGGAAAGTGGGGGGTTTTGGGTAAAAAAGGACCGTATTCTGTAATTTTCTTTAATTACTTAGGAAATAGATATTTTCAATTTTTTGGAAATAAATAAATCAATTTGAAAGAAATTTCATTTTCCTTTATTTGCACAAACTTTTCGTGTAAAACAGAAGTGATTTCCCCAACTAAACGCACCATGTTTATGCTTCTGCCTTGGTGTTTGGGCGTTCGGAATTGCTTATAAGCAGAAAAAGGCAATCCCAAAGACCCTGTTATAAGCATATCAGAAATCAGGAAATTGTATATGTTTCTGTAATTCTGTTTATTCGAGCAAATAAGATTGTTTCAATAGTTTGTTGTTTTCGTATGTGATGTGCAGCGGGGGTACCGAATCTTGCCATGGTGGAGACTGTTGATGATGAGAAGGTAATATTGATTTTGTATTTGAAGTAAATATGGTATGAATTTAAGAATGGTTATTGTTTTGCTGAATGTTTGCTGTGTAAACTTGAGAAGCGTTGCTGCAAATTAGGGAACTTGTGTAATTGTGTTGCTTAACACTGCTGATCCATGTATGTTGTCTTAGGGTGTAGCCATGTAGGTAATATAGTTGGTACCTATTGGTGGTAAACGATTGACCCTTTATATAAGCCTTGTTTATAAGTGCGAGTTTTCTTGACGATTTCCTTGATTGTGAATGTAAAAATGTAGAACAAAATTAGGATCGAGAGTTACTCTGTATACTAGATTACTAGTTGCCTAGTATTTAGCATAGTTATTAGACTCAAGATGACTCTAGATTGCACTTGACTCTCTTGATGACTCACAATTCATGTTTGACTTGCAATGAGTCGAGTTGACTCGTGGCTCGTACGAGTCTGGTAAACATCCACATATCCCTAAAATTTCCTTTATTAACCAGCAATTTCATCTCATAGCCATTGGTCTTTAGCTTCCCTCTAAAGTTTTGCTATTTTTGAGTACATAGAAACCTTGAATCATTAAAATTGCATATATAGACCAACCTATTTTCTGTAATTTGACTTTATTTTTTGATTTTAAATCTGATGAGGGTTTGAATATGTTTAGATATATTTTTTATTATCAAGACTCTTACGATTTTGAGTCACGAGTCTATTCGTGAGTCAAAAAGTGGATTTCGAGTCACGATTTGATAAGTATGGTATTTAATAACAGAAAAGACTTCGTGAAATAGATTGTGCTGTTTGTTGTAGTTGGAATGAGTAAGGACAAAATGAGGTTGGAACAAATGTTCAATGAGCATAATCGTGTGTTTAGCGACAACTATAGGATGTTAAATAACTTCAGGATGTAGATATGGTAGCTTTGCACCTTTGTGTGAAAGCCCCTTTCACTGTCCATATGATTGAAGTTCCTTGAAGCTATGACACTATGGCTGAGATGTTGGGCGTGGGGAGGGGGGGGGGGGGGGTCATATGAGAGATCCGCAGCAGATGAATATGAGAGATTCTGAATATGTGCGTTTTCATAAGGTGACCTATGTGTCTGTCCAAAGTGTTCTGAAGGTGAGTTTTATGCGGAGGTATACTAACCCGTAGACATAATTCTTCACTTTTGAGTGTATCTTACTCTTTGACACATGATGTCTTGGGTTTCTCTTTCACATGCTATTATGCGAATGGTATCTTTGTGTAGAATTGTCAGTTATGTTTGGGTTATTAGAGGTCTAAACCTATGGATAGTAACCACATCTATTCCTCTATGAATACGGTTGGTTTATATGCCTCACACAATTAAGACCTCTATTGAAAATTGATGCTTGACAAATTATTTGCCTTGAACGTTTGGAGGTATACCATCTTACACCCTGTCATCAGACTTTGAAGTAGATTTATGTGCCATGATGAGGAACGTGTATGCAAGCTTAGAAGTATGTTATAATGGGTATGAAGTACTAACTATCATAAGCGGTAATAAAGGGAGGTAAATAGAAATAAATGGCTGTTTTAAGTCTATAATAAAGGTCCTCTGCCCATGTAAATTTCTAAGGTATATATGCTTTAATATTATTTAAATACATTGTTTATATAATTTGAAATGGTAGCTACTAAGCTACTTAATTCATTGACTCATCGTACGTTCTTTTTATTTGAATGTCATTTCTAGATTGCAAATAATCTTGATCGAGTTATCGGGAACATTGGCAGGAAACCTTTGAAGGTGTTGGTCCAGGTTAACACAAGTGGAGAAACATGTGAGTAGACATGACATTCAGTGAATCCACCTCGTTTGTAATCATTCTCTCTAATTCCTGCAGCCTAGCTTATATTAAACCTTGCATCTCATTATCTTTAATTTATCAATTCTAACTTAATGTTTTCACATTGTGACATTGTTGCAGCAAAATTCGGAGTTGACCCAGATGGGTGTTTGGAGCTTGTGAAACATGTTACTTCAAACTGCCCAAACCTTGAGTTTTGTGGCTTAATGACTATCGGTATGGCAGATTATACTTCAACTCCAGAGAACTTTAAGGTGATTATGAACACATATCTTTATTTTTTACATATGTTTTTTCTTCACTTTTTCCATGATCATATCCATTTCTTATACCAATTTTGTGTTGATGTTAGACATTAGCAAAATGCAGAACAGAAGTATGCAACGCTCTAGGAATTTCTGAGGACCAATGTGAACTTTCAATGGGCATGTCTGGCGACTTTGAGCTAGCTGTAAGTGAAACTTTTAACACTGCCGATGTAATGAATATAATTTTAGCACGGGCAAATTGAAAAAATTGCAAAATGCTCACATTTTTTTAGTATGCAAATATAATCTGCAAGTTTGCACCCAGAATTATTGCACCAAACAGAATGGTTCTTTACCTTAGATTTAGTTAAAATTTACTATAAACACTCCTATACTGCTATACCTGATTCACAATAGGATTATTATACTCTTGAGACAATACTCACAAGCTCTCCATGTGTTTACCCAGATAATAGCTCATGTTTTAAAGATGTCATGACTGCATGTTTTAACACACAACTACTGTCATCACTGTTCTGTGCTCTGAATCCACGCCTCTATCTTGATGTCCTTATACTCGAGAGAATTCAATGCCTTTATCTCTGTTCCATTTTCCAGAGTTAAGGAATTAAAATTAAGTGGGTTCCAGGATTAAGGATTTGATAACAAATGGTTTTCTTTCTTCATTTCAGCAGATCCACATTGTATATTTTCTTACTTAAGCTCATTCCCTTGATTATAGCTTACATAGATGATACCAAATTAACATAATAACTTCTGGCGCATCACTATACTATTCAATCAAAAAACAGTCTGGGTGGCCATTGTGCTGCTTTTGAGCTACCGGCCTTGGTTAATATTGAGGAGAAGAACCCCATGGTGATAGAGCATAATGGTTTTTGTAACAATTTTAGAAAGTTTAAAAGCCTGTGAAACGAGCTCAAAAAGTTGAATGGTTTTAGTAAAACTAGTTCTATATCTCAATCATTAAATTAGAAATAAAGTGGAAGTGTGTTGCCGTGTATTACATTTTGATGACTTTAGATATTCTGTTAAGGGATAATTCCAAAAATACCCCAATTGCCCGTTGCTTTTGCTTTTCTAGACGGAATCTTTTCTCCTTCCGAAACTAGACCAGGGCAACCTGTAAAATTGGGCAACTACAACCAGCAAGTGACAAGTGTGACTTTACGGATTACAAGGTAGGGCAACTTGTGTACTTTTGGGCAGCCCGGGGTATTTTCGGAAGGAGAAAAGATTCCGTCTAGAAAAGCAAAAGCAAAGGGCAACTGGGGTATTTTTGGAATTATCCCGTCTGTTAAAAATGAAAACTTGATTTCATAGCCGTTGTACACATGTACTATACTTTTCGTTAAACTTAACCATAAATTGTGCAAAATAATATAGTTGACAAGAATGAGCTAATTGAAGACAGATAGTAGCAAATGCAAAATTAACCATTTGTATGTCATTTTAGTCCAGGTTGCTCATCCTTGCAAAACCTAGCTAAACAATGGTAATAACTATTAAAATTATCAGCTAACAAGTCGAGTAGTAAAGAACCTTTCTGCGACGGAAGACTGCGTGTATAGGCTTTTCCTATCTGACCCTCATATGGTTGCCCTTTTAGATAGCTAATGTAAGTCACATACACGCCAGTAGTGTTCAGGAACCCTATACATAATACTCTACTTTTGCAGTTTAGCCCATCATAATATTGTTTCATAGTTTACATGTATAGTCTTTTAAGCTGCTAAGAATCTGATCTGTAATGTTGCGTTATTTCTGTAGATTGAAATGGGCAGCACCAATGTGAGAATCGGATCAACTATTTTCGGTGCGAGAGAGTACCCAAAAAAGCAGTGAATGAAACCATTTTCGTCTATTTATAGCCTTGGATTCAACCTTCAAACACTAATAAGACCAAAGATGCAGAATCGACTTCCCTGTGCCATGCTTGGCCAGTGATGTGGTAGTTCTAGTGCAGCCAGATGTGTTCTAAGTTTATAATTATCACATTTTTCTAGTCTTGGGAGGGACCTAGGCTTACACATCCAACATCTTATATGTAATAGGATTTTATGTGTAGAAACAATACAAGTTATAGAACAAATGCATGATAAATCAAGAAACAAGCGTACTTCCTATGTTCAATACAAATTTGGGTTAGGGTTGCATGAATCTTTTATCCTAATAAAAGCGTGGGAGACATTTGGTGTTTGCCCAAGTGTTTGTGAAGGTGAATCAGTTTGCATCAATGCATCTTATACTCAACTGTAGACATATTTCTGCTCTTTATTTGACTGTATCATACTCCTTGATACGCGATGTCTTGGGCTTATGTCTTGGGCTTATTTTCACACGTGATTATGTAAATGATGTCTTTGTATATAATCGTCTATTATGGTCAAGTTAATTGAGATGAGGTGTTCAATGACTGCAATAATATCACCTTATTATGTGTGCTCTGTATGACAATTAAATTGTTTTTAAAAGGTTTTGAGCTAAAAATGTTTGTAAAAAAAACTAATTTTAATTTCAGCTTAACAAAGATTTTAAAAGAAGCAACTCATTATCTGTTTCTGTTTCTGCTTAAATATAAGCAAAAAGGTGGAAAAAATAACAATCCTATATAATGCTCTTACTAATTTTTGTTCTGTTTTTACTTTTCTTTTACACGTTTTTCTTAAAAACTCCGCTGGTCTTTGATTATGGTCAGTTTTCTAATCTTTTTAGTAGTTTTCTTATTGATTGTTCCATCTGAAAAACTAGTTTATATTATTGCATGAATCACACAATCATTTTTCAGCAAACTTTCTTATTGCATTTAACCTATCAAGTAGGATAGGCGACCTGTTATCTTTTACATAGTGGAAGCGAAAACCTGATAGCAGAAATTGGTTTGAACACACTGGCTATTATTTTCTATATGCCAAGAACTACTAAAGCGACTCGAATGTACATAACTAGCTACATATATAATCTGAAAGTAACACTTATATCATTTGTATTATCCACAATCTCTGATCGAAGGACTACTTGACACTACTAGTACCAGGACACTGTAATTTCTGGCTAGTTAACTCCTCGAAATCAGTAATAGCTTGGTGCATAGCATGCAGAATCATCTTCTTTACCTGCACCCAACAAATACACATTGTATTTTTATGACTATATTTGCAGTTTAATGAATTAACATGAACTATGTGAATGATATCGAATTGGGTTACCTCTAGTTTGTCTTCTCTTGCTTTGTGATCTACGGGAAGCTTACGGAACTCCTCTGTTAGTCGAATGCATTGTTGTAGATTCTCTGGAGAAACAAAGTCCACAGCAACTTTGGTACATGACTACAATAAGAAACATAAATTAATGCTTTGTGAGATATCAGTTGTGTGTTTAATAACTGGCTATTATGTTTCGATTAAATTGGAGTGGATACCAATTAACGACCGGATAAAATCTAATTGATTCAAGTTTGTGTATGGTGTTATGTTTGCAGAGATTAGCGTGATCAAAGTTCTGATCAGCCCTATGTTTTTATGTCTCTTTTAAGAAAGACGTTCTCTCCTAGTTTATAGGTTTCAAACCGTCAAAAACGGTTAGTATAGAAGCAAGATAACTGTCAAACAGCTCGACCCCAGCCAGGGGCGCTGCCCCTTGGACCCTGCCAGGGGCTGCCGCCCCTTGGACCCTGCTTCTCTCAGGGGCGTTGCCCCCGAACCCCCACCAAGGTAGCCCCCTTGGAACCCCCGTTAGTCCAGTTAATATTCATATAAGTGTCGACCCTTACATGTATATTAAACTCAATCTATTTTACACTAAAATACCAACATATTAGATAGATATTTAAAAGCATGGCAAATTATTTGCCAAAATCAATCCTGTGAGCCATTTCACAAATGTAAACTCAAAATTATATGGCACATCCTCTGACCTCTCACAAAAAGTGATGCACACACCACAATTTATGCAATATTATGTTGTGTCATATGCATTTATGATGTGATATTGTAGCATGTGCATCACTTTTTGTTGTCTAAGTATCACTATGGGTAAAGTAAACCAAGTCGTTTAGTGCTTTTCAAAATGTTACTTTTCATAAACACCTTCTAAAGTAGTGTTACTTTTGTATGTTTGTTTTTGCAATTTTTAGTTTTACCCTTTAGTTATCTACTAATGACAAAAAGTAACAATCACTCCATATCATCTTAGTTTATCTCATGCATAAACGAAATAAATATTCTATTTTTAAAATAGTATTTAAAAGTAAGTTTGGTGTATTGTTATAAAATTTTGCTTTTTACCCTTTGAGTATCTATTAGTAACACAAATATGCAAATTTAACCACTAAGGATATATGCTAACACGTTTTTGGAAAATGATGCCAGCTTGATATACCATTTCTATACTCATCTTTTTTCATTAGAGATGTATCATTCACACATCGCCCCAAATGTATCACTTTTTAACGTTCATGGGTTTCACGGTCTTAAATGTTTAACTATTAAAGAACCATTTCTTTCCTTTTGACAAAATTATTGTTGTGAACTTCAACTTTAAACTTTTCATTTTAACTTTGACTACTCCCTCCGTCTCGAAATTATTGTCCACATTTTCATTTTGGGATGTCTCAAAATAATTGTCCACTTTCTATTTTAAGTAAGAAAAAGAGAATTTAGTGGGGAATATTCTATTTGAGCGGTTGAGATTTATAGTGGCTCCACTTTTATTAAACTTGGTGATTCTTATCTCCTGACAATAATTTTAAAACGGAGGGAGTATTATTTTTCATATATTGTTTAACTTTAAACTTTTATTATTTTTCGTTTGTAACTTATAAACTATTTTCTCGTAATAACTACAAATTGAACTCAGAAGTGTTGCATCAAAAGTCACACCAGAATCACAAGTTCACAAATATAATTATAANAGATAGATATTTAAAAGCATGGCAAATTATTTGCCAAAATCAATCCTGTGAGCCATTTCACAAATGTAAACTCAAAATTATATGGCACATCCTCTGACCTCTCACAAAAAGTGATGCACACACCACAATTTATGCAATATTATGTTGTGTCATATGCATTAATGATGTGATATTGTAGCATGTGCATCACTTTTTGTTGTCTAAGTATCACTACGGGTAAAGTAAACCAAGTCGTTTAGTGCTTTTCAAAATGTTACTTTTCATAAACACCTTCTAAAGTAGTGTTACTTTTGTATGTTTGTTTTTGCAATTTTTAGTTTTACCCTTTAGTTATCTACTAATGACAAAAAGTAACAATCACTCCATATCATCTTAGTTTATCTCATGCATAAACGAAATAAATATTCTATTTTTAAAATAGTATTTAAAAGTAAGTTTGGTGTATTGTTATAAAATTTTGCTTTTTACCCTTCGAGTATCTATTAGTAACACAAATATGCAAATTTAACCACTAAGGATATATGCTAACACGTTTTTGGAAAATGATGCCAGCTTGATATACCATTTCTATACTCATCTTTTTTCATTAGAGATGTATCATTCACACATCGCCCCAAATGTATCACTTTTTAACGTTCATGGGTTTCACGGTCTTAAATGTTTTAACTATTAAAGGACCATTTCTTTCCTTTTGACAAAATTATTGTTGTGAACTTCAACTTTAAACTTTTCATTTTAACTTTGACTACTCCCTCCGTCTCGAAATTATTGTCCACATTTTCATTTTGGGATGTCTCAAAATAATTGTCCACTTTCTATTTTAAGTAAGAAAAAGAGAATTTAGTGGGGAATATTCTATTTGAGCGGTTGAGATTTATAGTGGCCCCACTTTTATTAAACTTGGTGATTCTTATCTCCTGACAATAATTTTAAGACGGAGGGAGTATTATTTTTCATATATTGTTTAACTTTAAACTTTTATTATTTTTCGTTTGTAACTTATAAACTATTTTCTCGTAATAACTACAAATTGAACTCAGAAGTGTTACATCAAAAGTCACACCAGAATCACAAGTTCACAAATATAATTATTAGGTGCTATACAGAGTAGCTTTGCGCGAGTATTCGTCTAGTAATACTTAATATACAATATATGAATGAATTAGGTTTTAAATGTATTTTTACCGATACAATTTTCATATAACACTAAGCTAAAGGACTTCAAAAAGTCAAAATAGAGTTTAACAATAGAATAGCACAAATCATAGTTGTTAAGATCCCGATCCTGATCTTAGGACTTTAAGATTTGACGATACTACAAAGCAAAAGCGATCCGGATCCTACGTAGGATCTTAGTAAACTTAAGATCCTTATGATCACGATCTTAACCATAAGATCTTTATGATCACGATTTTAATATCTAATATGATCGGATCTTACTTCTCTCGAACCGCAAACTAGAAAACTACAAAGCATGGATTATGTTTTATATAATTTAAAAAACAACATCCGGATTCAAGTCTCGCAAGTGATTAAGAAAATCCGGATTTTTTTCTTAGTGCGAAGCCGTGAGTTCTAGGGGTTTCCTTTCACAGTTCTCTCCTAGTGGTTCGGGTCCCGGGCCTGCCCGTAAAGATGGTTTAACTCGGGAGTCGGATTTTAAGTGCGAAAAAAAAATGTTAAATCTTTTTAAACATTTTATATTCATAATTTAAGACAACATTTTCGTAAAACGACATTATAGTAGGATCTTAGAATTCCGATCCGATCTTAAGATTCTGATCCGATCATATGATTTCGATCTTTGCAAAAAAAATCATCATCAATAAAATCCCCATCTTTTGACACAAATTAATGAAACACACTTGCATAAAAATTTCAAAATTACTAAAGAACACCATCAATAAATTAATCAAACACGAAACACCCAATTTATAATCCATGGAAAGTTATAACCCATGAAAATCTAGTCCACATAAATTTTTAGTTGTAGAACATGAAACCCATGAACATTAAAAAGTCAAAACCCATAAAAAATTGTAGAAAAATCAAAATCTATGACACACCGTTAATAACCATCAAAGCTTGGATTTTATTTACAAGACTTTGAGAGAAGCAACAAACTTTGTAGGATGCATCAACAAACAGAAGGAGTTGCGACAACAAGAAACATCGACCAGAAAGGTCGCCGCAGGAAGGGTCACCGGCAAAGAATGAGAAAGGTGATCTGCCATGTTGGAACAGTGGTGGGTAGGTGTTTTAAATGAGTGAAGATGGAGAGATAATAAAGAGGAGGTAGTGAGATGAAGTAGAGTGAAGACAAAGAATGAGAAAAAGAAAAAAGAATATACTTGTCACCATTCTCTATTTTGAGAAAAAAATAGTCTTAAAAAATCAATACTCGACTCAGTCACTCACTCATAAAATTCACACAAAAAATTCACTCATTGACTTGTCAGTGATTGACAAGTGCATTTTGTGACGGTTTCTCTCATCTCTCTTTTATTAAATCAATTACCCGCTAACACGTCAGCGAGTGAATTTGATGAGTGAGTCTAACATTTCTCCGTATAGGCTTAAGAAAAAACATAATTATTACACATTTTTCTTTTTTACTTTTTGTAAAATGATAGTTTTACCATTAACTAATTAATTAATATCTAATTTAAAGTTTGTAATGTAACCTCAAATAAAAGTTAATGGTCAATTAATTTGTGACAACCTAGAAAAAAAAACATGGATAATAAATATAGGACGGAGGGAGTACATGGGGTGTACATTTTTAAGTTGAGGTTATAGCATTAAGTTATTGAATCGTAATATGCTCGCAAACTATTTAAAATAAATCTAGAAGTCGACTTCTATGTCAAGATTGTATTATCAGAGGGTATTGAGTCAATCTTGTGTAGAGATAGATTAATATAGAACTCATATTTGCCATAGAACCAATGAACCAATCATAGCCACTCATTTTTATTTTTCATTTTTTTTAAAACAACATATGTTGCAAACGGTAAATCTTCAAGCTACAAAAAAAACCATCGCGACGAGAATTAAATCATCTTTCTATAGATATGCATTGTTAAATACTTTCGACAAAATTTTTTTTTCGACGAACTTTTTCTTTTTTCGGCAAAAAAAATCATATATGATTCGTAAAAATCACATATGATTTGATTTTTACAAATCACATATGATTTGATTTGTAAAAATCACATATGATTCTTACGAACCGTATATGATTTGTAAAAATCACATATGATTTGATTTTAACGAATCACATATGATTTTTACAAATCATATATGATTGTTCTGAGCGGAAATTTTGAAAAAAAAAAAGTTCATCGAAAGTATATAACAATCCATGTCTATAGAAAGATAATTTAATTCTCGTCACGATGGTAATTTTTTTTTTCGCATAACAATTTACGGTTTGCGAGATATTTAATTTTTTAAAAAAGGGTGAAAGTTTATTTTTTTATTTTGATTATTTGAACTCTCATGCATGGTGCGTCATTCCAAAATCACCATCTACTAATATTTTAGTGGTCTTCAATTTCAACTTGATAAGGATTCCTCGTTATTCATCAAAAGTACAATATTATCACTGCTTTGTCACAGCCTTTGCCATATAACCTTCGTTGACTATTTGAGTATGAGATTCTAGGAAGCTTTATTTGGAATAAATTGCATAAATGACCTTGTACTTTAGTCAAATTGCAGGCATAGTCCTTGCAACTTTAGAAGTGAAGATGCGGTCTTGTTAGGAACTTTGGTGTGCAATTATCATCCTTACATGAGAATAAATGAAGCTTCAAAAGTTCTGACCCCGCCAACAACGATAAATGCACACCAAAGTTCCTGCAATTTGACCAAACCACAAGGACGATTTTTTCCAATTTGATCCTTTGTTTATCTCTTCATATACGATGATTCGTTGAAGCCACTTGTAATGAAAACAATGCCCTCTTTTTAGCTCTTATACTTTACTTGCATGTAAAGATTCACCAAATGATGTCATCAATGTGATACGTTTGTAACTACCGGGTGGCCGAGTTGGTGAAAGCTCGTGACTATAATCATTAAAAATGTGAGAGATCTCGAGTTTAAACTGTGCAAACGAAGAAGTGGTTACGCCAACCTCCGCAAAGGGCGTTGGGTGGGGGGATGTTCTACAACAACAGCAAACCCAATCCCGCTGGAGCAGGGTAAGGGGGAGGTGAAATGTAGACGGATCCTGCCCGTATCACCAAGATAAATCCGAGAGTAAAGAGACTGAGGAGGACCTCCGGCCATTGTAACTGTGTGTGTGTGTGTGTGTGGGGGGGGGGGGGTTCTACATAGAGAGGAAAAAAAAAAAAAAAAGGAACGACCCACCAACAAAAAAAAGCAGAGGACGGATTATTTGGATTAACTCATAACATTTTCCTCCTACCCTTTCTACCAAGATTTACAATCTATAAATCGTGTAACTGACATTAATTCTCTTAATCATACACGCAAGTCTTAATCTGTCCAGGGGAAAAAGAGACTTGCTACTTAAGAAGACTCGTGAGTGGTAGCATCATGATTAAAAATTTTGTCAACTTGTCAATCACTTATAACATATAGAGTAACTTACTACCATCTGTCAGTCCAAACCCGTGTTTGTCTTGGTTTCTGCTCTATACAAACTTGTTGATGGAATGATTTACGAAAAAAATTGAATTACTGATGAAGAAGCCTAACGGACTTAGAAACTAAGGGAAACAGAAATATACAAACTGAAGGGGATTGCCTAAACCAAGTGGTAGCTTAATTATGCATGACTTCTGAATTAGAATTAGTGATAACCAATCAAAGAATAAACATATATGATACACCAATGACAGAAGATGTTAAGACTTAAGACGATATGGAATTTCAAACAACAAGGGCGGCATAGATATACATGTTATGACCAAGTGGACTGCAGAAACCCAGTGGGTTGCTAAATTATTCATTTTAAAGAATCAAAATTTGTTATACGAGATATGACCAATAAATCAAGATTCAAACCTAATACACTAGAAATAGTTTCCCAAAATTAATATTTCATTGTTCAGGCTATATCAGAAATGAACTAAAGATTCACAAACTCAAATTTTGGGCAGAGACCAGCGATAAATTTGCTTAACCAATTGCTTGATAGAGCAGATGGAGTCGTTCAAAAATGATACCAGGAGAGAAGCTTGAGATAAGATGAATGGCAATGAAGCGAATAGCAAAGAACTAACTAAAACATCCAACTCTAACAAAGAGAGATGAGTATCAGCCAGAGAGGAAGTGCTGAAAAAGAATTTGATTTATTACTTGCATGTTTCCATTTTTAATAGTGTAGGAGCCTATGAACCTACATGCAGGTAGGATCATATGTCTCATTTCTACACATCCATATCTCTTGTAGCATGATATGTTCACCCCATATGACTTTTCATGATTGAGCCGTCCTTATGGTAGAAAGTGTTTCTTTTCAGCATGAATAATTTGGCAAATGATCATGTAAAGAATGTTTGTGTGTGTGGGACTGAAAGAGATGTGACATGCGGAATAAAGAAAACATATTCGAGTATAAAAGATGAAAGGAAAGAGGAACTTTACCTTGAGATTTCGCACTTGGTGTGGACATCCAGCAGGAATAAAAACTGCTTCCCCAAGTCTTTGTTCAAACGTCCAGGGTTCTATGCCTAAAAGATTCACAATTTTTTTATTAGTTAGAACCGTATATATGACAGAGGCAAAAATGGAAATACCTACCATATTCGTCTTTTAGCTTCTTTTTGTGTTCCACGGTCAAGTAAAATGTTTGATCATGAATTGGGTGATAAACCTAAAAATACCACCCAAGCATTAATAACCATGCCAAAAAAATTAAAATACAGCACATAATAGATTCTGACCATACACAACCTTAGTTTCCCAGATATAAACAAATACGGCTGGAAATAGTTAAGGGAACATACCTGATCAACAGGACAACAATATGTATGCCGAAATTCTTGTGAGTGCTTTAATAAGTATTCCTGTAATTTTGTTACGTCTTCTCTTCGGAAGATGTCCCAAAGAGCACTACCTGATTCCTCATTATCTTCTTGAGGAGCAACATCAGGCAAATTACATAAATTATGTTTCTCCTGTGAAACTCCACTTGGTTCATTCCCATTAATGACCTCTTTGTTTGTACTCAAAATGTGATCAGACTCTTCTTCGTCATTTGACGTACATTCATCTTTCTTTTCCCAAGATCCATCAAGACATCCATAAAGTGTTCCATTCTTTTCTCTTTTATCCTGAGCCTTGTGTCTTCTCTTTAACTCTCTAATAGCCGACTTCTGATCATCACCTACGAATGCTTCAGCTGTGTGTGTCAATATATTCACCTGTACCAGTAGATACATCAGAACTTATGCAGGATACTGGGGACTTTCACAATGTGTATAAAAAAAATGAGAAGAGAACATAAAATCATACAGCATCTGACATATCACAATGAAGCTTAGTCACGGAATCCCCTCTTCCAAGTTCTTCAGCCATTCCATATGCAATATATGTCTTTGGACCCAAATCAGGTTTTAGGACACCTGGCGGTAACTTGACGGCAAGATTGAGAAAACCTGCCCTCGGATCAGTATATACATGGAACGGCAATGCATTGATAAACTCATCACAATGGCGTGGTAGAAGGTTCTCAAACTTATCAGATGGAGGCCAATCCTTCAGCTTGAGCATTTCTGGCCAGGAATTTACATACCGCCTTCCTTCTGTATAACCTTTGAAGAATTTGCGAGTACTGATTTCAACCTGCAAAGCACAATAGCACAGAGTTAATTTACAATGATTTAATAGAGTATAAAATGACAAATGTTTCCTGGAATGGCAAATAAATGCCACCTAAAATAGACAAATAGCAGATGGCATTTGGTTGAAGAATATGTGGCATGACAGATGGGTCAGACAGGTTTGGGTTGAGACATCATTTTTAGTACGGGTAGAAACAGATCAATCGGGTTGGATTGCCCCACAAACTCCTTCTAGCCAACATTTCTCTTTTATAAATAATCAACATGTTAATTACAAAGCAAGTTTATTACAATTTTACTCTAGATATTTGAAATAAACAGTTGATGAGGCTCTATAGCATAAAATCAGAATTTGGGCAACGCGTAACCTGTTTCAATTAGACCGATTCCCCTTTGGCCAAATGTTCCGGATCTGACTCGTTTAGACTGTTTGAGTTACAACTCAAGTACTCAACCAAAGTAATAATTTAAGTTTGACGTCAGAATTACCTCACAATTAGCCAAGCAATCTATCGCCTTCACTTGTGACATTTTTGAACTGACATTTGGGTCCACATGTTCACATAATGCACGCCACATTACCATGGGCTCCCAGCTTAAACCGGGTGTCTGGTCTAGAACCTTCTTAACTATTACTGGTTCACCTTTAGCCCAGTGGTGTCGGAAGCGAATGAGCTCCTCACTAGTAAGGACGTCTTTGGCAGCAGGATAGTATAGGTAGTTATCATTAGACTTCTCTCTGTTGGCTGCTTTAAGATACATCTTGCCATTAGCCGTGAAAGAGTTTGTCACAATGTTTGGCTGATCAATTTTGAATTTACTCAATATATACTCGGCTTTTGCTTCCAAACTTGAAATCCAGTCCTCTTGTAATATCCGCTTGAGTTCCATCAAACCATCACCACACCCACCCATTTCTTTTGGAGCACAGATCAGTTTCTTTTCATCTTTAACCACCCATTTGATTACAGAGCTACAAGGGCCATTTATACTACTTTCATGAAAAGAATCTTGCAGCGGGTCTTCCCCATGCATATAATCAAAACCTCTATCGAGGTACCCATAGTCAACTTTTCTTAGACCAAGAAGCTCATTCTTCCTTATCTCACGACAGCAACTAAGACATAGCTCGTATGAGCATTTTGGACAACTTCGATGAAGATCAATTATAGATGTTGAACAGCGATCGCTGTTCCATGGAAACAATGTTCACAGAATTAAAGTAGTTGAAAAGGATTTAGTCAGTCATATATAGATAAATCTACAGAAAATTACCAATAAACACGTTCTTCGTTAAGAAAACCAGTCTGCCCTATTATAACTGAGGACTCTGACACTTCTGCACACAAATGAACATCTTCAGTTGACTAAAAAAAAGATCTAATGGAAAAGAGAAGCTTATCAATTTTTTTTTATTTTTTTATTTATTTTTTTTTCCTTCCAAATTATTACCTAGTACACGTGCTTCTGCCGCTATCTCCTCATATTGTTCTTTACGAATTTGTGACAGAAATGGGAGAAGTGAGTTAATAAGATAGTGAAGATGCTGCAACTTCTCAGCATCAGTGAGATCTATGCTTGGAAACTGTTGTTTGAAAAATGCCAATATAGATTGGTTAAAACATGAACTTCTATGAAGTGTTCCTGTTTACAGAAGATGGAGCAAACCTTAAAAGTTGAGTGTAAGCACAAATTGCAATTGCAGTTTCTACGGCAATAGGGGCATAGATCCGCAATTTCTTCTTCCGAGAACTGAGGGTACCTGTCAGGAAATAGAGGCCATTGATTAGAAATTTAGTATCACATCCCATTAGGACCATGAAATTGAAAATAGCAGTGATTAAAACTTTTATGCGAGAGTTGCCAGTAGAGGAGTAACCAGTGCTTGATGCAGTGGAGACAGTACAATGTTTCATTACATTTGGTGCAGGGAACAACGGTCAATCTGTCACTTCTCTTACATTGATGACAACACTCCTTTTCATATTTCTTCTCCTGATAAATTATAGTGATGGCTATAAGCAGAGAAGTACCATATATATACATTTAAAAGGAACAAAGAGAGAATCCATACCTTCACGATGTTAATAGTAGTTGTAGTGCCACCTGATGAAGCAGAACTACAATTTCCTGTGTATTCTTTTATTCCCTTCATTTTCGTATCAGTTGAGCTATTATTACTAGGATTAGAATTCACGAAAGACGTTTCTTCTTCTTCTTTCTCTTCTATGATGCCAACACCATTTTCCGCTCTGCGGCCTTTCGAGCTTCCTTTTATTGATGTTAAAAATACTTTTCCATCTTCACTGCCATAATCATCATCATCTTCTTTATTAGCACCCTTTTTTTCTTCATCTTCAAAATCCGACCAATTGTAAAAGCCATCCTCAACAAGTTTATTTCTTTTACAAACAGTACGACGCCTTCTCAAAATTCTTCCAACACGTGGGCTACCGTTAACATTATTTTCTTTCTCCTGCTTGCTCTCAGTGACTTCCTCTTCTTCCCGATCTTCTTCCCATTTGTCAGTTGCACATTGCTTTTTGCCTGACCCTTCTTCCTTGTCATGCATTATTTTCTTTCTACAATCTTTAGCAGGGCTCCCCTTATATTGTGATTGTTTTGATCTACTACGTGAAGAATTTGGAGTGAAATCATCATCATCATCCTCATTACACTCCTCATCAGAGTCGCTAGCATCAAGTTCACCATTGACACATATTTTTTTGGGTACAGACCCATGTAAGCCTTTAGTTCTGCGAGTTCTCGCCGTCTTTTTTGAATTTTTTGTTTTCGGTGTTGACCAGCCCTTCAACATTTGTGTGATTGTTTTATTGTCGTCAGAATCATCAGAAAAGTTCAACATTTGTGTGATTGTTTTATTGTCGTCAGAATCATCAGAAAAGTATCTTTTGACGGGAATACCGGGCATCTCTTTCTCTATAGACGTTCTCGTCCTTTTCATTGATAACTCTTTATCATCCCTTTCTTGAGAATTCATGAGCTCTTTAATCTTTCTCTTTCTTCTAAGACCACGGAAACTGGTTGATACTTCTTCCCTCTCTTTCTTTTCTTTAGTACCATTTCTACTCACTATATATTCCTTTTGAGTTAGCACCTCCATCTTTCCTGCCAACAAATAAAATTAAGGGATAAATATAGAAAACGGGAACAAAATATAGCACTGGCTCATCTAATTTTTAATATTTAAAAGATTCACAGTGCTCCGCAGGTTCAAAGTGCAAAGTCAATTAACAAGCACTGTATTACTTAATTTTAAAGTAGATTCCTAAATCATGAAAACTGGAACTGTCAATAAATTCATTTGCAGTCTGATACAATGAATCAAACACTGTTATATAACTTTATACGTAATTGCATCAATGTTAAACAAGCATCTGCATATACAGGCATCACTAGGCAAATTAGTTCTACGAAAAGAAAAAAAATAAATCAG
Source organism: Artemisia annua (assembly GCA_014162995.1). Lineage (NCBI taxonomy): Eukaryota > Viridiplantae > Streptophyta > Magnoliopsida > Asterales > Asteraceae > Artemisia > Artemisia annua. The sequence continues at coordinate 94,145 of LBNU01013205.1, forward strand.
AGATATTTTTGGGCCTAAAAATCTTATAAACGGCCTGTCACATTCAGCCAGATAAAGGCAGACACATTGCGGTTTTGAGCTCATAAATTTCCAATAGAGCTTATGGAGAGTATGTTTTCATCACAAGTACATTTCTAGCAGATAAGAGCGATGAGTGGTGATCTTGTTGATATGTTCATTAAAAGCTCAGTATGTATAGGTGCTTATAAATGAACATAACTCTATGCAAGACATTGAACCATACTCAGGTAAAATTCTGTTCATATTAGTTTTAGATACACATCAAACAGGTCATACATTATCAATATATATAAACCTCAGTTTTTCCGTTCCGCAAAATACGCTTTCCTATTGGATGAAGCCCCGTTAGACCACTGTTCATCCAACTGTTCACCCGTTTTTGTCACTGTACCCGTTCCGTTTACCCCTTTCTAGATATTTCTTTCCCCATTCTTCTTTCTCAACACATACCATTCACAAACACACACACGAAACAAAATTAATCGGCTCTCAATCAAACCCACACACACACACACACACCATCAATTCCGGCCGCCATGCCTGCATCCTCCACGGTACCGGGTGAATCTTCGACCGCCGGATCAGACTCCGATGAATATGAATACGAAGAGATCGAGGTCGAAGTAGAAATCGAAGTTGAGGAAGAAGTCTCCGAAGAAGAAGAACAAGATGACGATATAATGGTGGCTTCTTTGACTTTCGTTTCTTGAACAGGCTTTTTTTTGTTTGAAAAATAAATAATGGCTGCTTTGCCTTCTTTTACACAATTTTGCTCTTTACCAAGGTTCACTTCTATATCTCTCTCCTCCTACACAATTTTATATGCCTATAGCTGTACATATATATAAATACTAACATACCCATGTGTTATTACTTTATTTATAGGGGTGTAATCGAGCCGAGTCGAGTCGAGTATTGACATACTCGAGCTCGGCTCGTTTAAAATCGAGTCGAGTCGAGTATTTTTCGAGTCGATCTCGAGTTGTTCGCGAGTTGTCTCGGCTCGATTACACACCCCTATATATATATATATATGTATATANCTGTCACATTCAGCCAGATAAAGGCAGACACATTGCGGTTTTGAGCTCATAAATTTCCAATAGAGCTTATGGAGAGTATGTTTTCATCACAAGTACATTTCTAGCAGATAAGAGCGATGAGTGGTGATCTTGTTGATATGTTCATTAAAAGCTCAGTATGTATAGGTGCTTATAAATGAACATAACTCTATGCAAGACATTGAACCATACTCAGGTAAAATTCTGTTCATATTAGTTTTAGATACACATCAAACAGGTCATACATTTCCTATAAAACCCAGATCGTCATATCTATAAACGACAGCTTCCAACTAATCTCAACCCTATGCGTGGCTTCTCAACTCTTATAAATGAACAAATGTACAACAACACTCCCTCCGTCCCAAATAATTGTCCAGTGCCAAAAATGAATCGGCAGCATAGATCAAGTTACCAAAATATCCTTGTATAAATGTAAAACTACAAAGCTCAAACAAAACATTGAATAATTGGTTATAAGTAAACTATCATTTTGCAAAACTTAAGTTTCTTTTCCCACTGCTGCAATTTCGAAACCATAAGGACGAATCTGCAATTTGGCCAAACTACAAGAACGATGTTTGCAATTTACTCAAAAGATAATGATAAGTCAAGCACCTCTAAACTAGATGGTTGACTCAGGTCAACAAGTTCCAAAGCATACACAAATTCTCAGCAAATTTATACATCCAATTATTTAAAATTGTTATTTCCATCTAACTAATGAAAGCATGTGATGTGTTTGATCGAGAAAATAACAAATAATTACGGTAATCACTCACCAGATTTAAGCGGAAAAGATGATCGTGATTCGAAGAAGAATAAATGATCAGAGAGATGATGAATTATTAGGTAGGGGTGAAAGAGGAATTGATGTATGTGTGTATATAAATTAGAAAAAANAAAAAAAAAAAAGTGACTTGGGGTAAGTTGATGTCGCGCTGAAATGACGGCATGGTTAGTGGTTGCAATGATTGTTCTGTGTGTATTCACGTGTCGTGAAATAGAAATAACTCGTATCTTAGCGTAAATTGGTGAGAGGATAAGTTGAGGCATAGTCACACGGAAGGCGGTTCGCTTCGGTACGGGATCACGGTTCGCTAGGTCCCTAAATTTGGTACGAAGGAGGGTAGGCTCATTTCAGATCGCTACGATTCGCTTTGGTTTGATGTACCATAAGATTTGATACGATATACCCGATTTAGTTTAGTACAATACCTTATGATATATCAATACTTTAAAGATTGTTTACGACATCTATCAAGTGTGAATATTTGAAACACATTCCAAAAGATCACATCAAATTAGTTGAATTAATTAGTGGTTAAAGCTTGGTACGTTGTACCAATTCATTTTGATACACCGTAACAATTCATTTTGGTATGTTGTACCGATTCGTTTTGGTACATCGAACAAGTAGACTTAGGTACGCCGATTGATGTTGTTAAGGAACGCCAAAAATAGCGATCTGGATCGCGATTGTACCACGTTTGGGTATGAACGATCCGGAATGGAAAACGCGGTCGTGTTAGCGTTTCCTGTGACGTTGGTTGAAACGACGATGGTGAGTGTCAGTGGTGGTTACAATGACGGGGATTGTTACGTGCGAATGCTCTTATGGTGAAATAAAGACATACTCGTATCTTAGCGTAAATAGTACCGACGAATATTTTTTTGTTTCCTTTAATATAAAGTCGTTATTGGTGGTGACTTGTGGTTTTGACTGCAAAACACAAAATCCAATATTTCTTAACTTAATAAGGAAAATTACAAAACAAATTTAAGTTGTTTTCCTTGTTTTCTTTTATAACCCGCAACCCTCTTTCACCTTCTTTAAAATAGAATATACAAACATCAACTAAACGCGTTTTCTATATTTTCAAGTGTTTTGTGGAGATAAGTTTCCCTTCCAAATTTTTACAAAATTAGAAATAGAAAACAAGAGAATATTTTCTCCAGCTAAACGCAACCTAAATTTCTCCTTTTTAGAAAACCTTTTTCTGAAGGGCTTTGTTTTCAGATAATGCGACGCAAATTTCAGTGTAAGGTAAAGATGATGATTCTCGTATGAAAAATGATTGTTGTACCTACTAATCATGCATACAAATATACCTAGTGATTTGATTGGTTGATTTCAAAAAATGATTGGTGAAAATTTGGAGAGAGAAAGTACATAATACAATTGTACAAGTGATTTATGCATTAGACATGTTTTTAGGCTTTAGTTGTAGGTCTAAATAGCACTATTCTTCACGTATATCATTAAATGTTGGTGAGGAGTTAGGTGTAGAATCCATCTTATAGCTCAATGCATCATTATAAATTATGGCTGGGAATTTAGTTTCAAAGAGTCGAAGACAGCCAATGTTACCTTCATCGAGTTGTTTCCTTTTCTTACCGTACCTTGTAGTTTCCCAGTTGAGAACTCGATTGTTCCTTTGAGCTTTTTCAGTCAGATTCGGAATGTTTTCTTCCATAGTTATGTCTGGATTGTTCATATTCTAAAATTGTTTTTTCTTGTGCAAAAGAAATGGTGAAATATCAAAGCAAATCAAACAAAAACTTAACTAGAATGCAGAAACACACAAAACAAATGAAATCAAGCAAAAATTAGCAAAGAAATAAACACAAATGAAAAAAAATGCATAGATATACAATGAAAGCAAATCTACAACATAGTTAGTCAAATTACAGTTAAAATTAACAAGATTAAAACCAAGTTAAAACCTAAATCAAAATACTAAAGTGTTAAACAATTCACTCCCCGGCAGCGGTGCCAAAAACATGATGTTGATGAACTCAAATAAGTACATTTTATCATCATCATTTATCCTATTTATTTAACTTGTTTTACTTTATTATGTATGAGAATCGGTGCTTCAATGTTTACTTTAGTGATTCTCAGGTAAAAACAGGTAAAAGGTGAAACTTGGCGATTTTGGACTAATTATGGAGCAAAATGAGCAAGATGTCAAAAGTCTACTGAAACCCAGAAGATGCGCCGTATCTCACTCAACAGATACGCCGCAATATCATACTTAGATGAATTTGAAGACCATTGCCTGACTTTGAAGAATGCGCCGCATGGAATTATACCATTCACCGCATATGACAAGCTCGTTCTACTCCAGATACGCCGCATCATACAATTGACATACGGCGTATCACCATCAAGACTTCACCAGAAACAATCCAAGACAACTGAAGGACATGCGCCGCATAAAGATTCAAGTTACGCCGCATCTAATGGCGGTGTACGAATATTCCAGAATATAATAAGCTTGGACCCCACGCGAAGTTAAGTCAATGCGCCGCATCTGCTCATTACATGCGCCGCATCGAACCCTCAGACAGAAACTACAAATACCCCAAGACCTAGACGAATTTTGTGTGCACCATAACCCTAAGGAGGCGAATTCAGACGAACAAGCAACACAAGACACACCCCAAACGAGGATATTAGAGCTGTAAGAAGGTCCTGCATGTATTCAATTCATTAAGTAATTTTGTTTTATTGTAATAGTAAGCTTTAATTCATCAGGATAGATGGCCGGTAGTTTGTGAGTACGTAAAATCAAATGCCTGCCTTAAAATTGCTTTCTCATCAATTAAAGTTTATATGTTCGATGTCTTTGGTGAATTTATATTTGTGCATTGATTACCTCTGTGTCAAGCTGAGCACTGCTTGGGCTGCCATACCCCTTCCTCGCCTATTTAATCCGATGTCTTTGGATAAGTAGGATATTCATAAGTAATCATTAAGGGTTTACTCGCCGATATAATGAAACCAACGAGAAAGGTTTAACTATATACACTTCATATAAAACTAGCAATAAAACAAGTGACAAGCTGCTTAATTATCAGGACAGATCTTCTTATTGTCTCTATTATCTATCTGTGTACGTGTGTGCTATTCGCTGATTCGTTCTCATTAGTATTTACTGTTTAATTAATAACCAAACTGTGTCAGTCTCTCAGGCTGAAACCCCCTTTCGTTAGATTAGACTGTAAAACTAATTTAGATATTAAAATACTGATTAAGATAACTAGATAATGCGTTCCACTCTTAGTGATCGACACTCTGCTTACCATTATATACTAACTGACCGGGTACACTGCTCGTTAAGTGTGTGTGTTATTGATAAGTCGGCTAAATATAAATGTAAAACTTGAGTAGGCATTAACACTCCTAAACCGCAACGACACATCACGTGCATCAAGTTTTTGGCGCCGTTTCCGGGGAGTGAATTGTTATTATCTATTAAATTGATTAGTATTTTAATTAGGTTTTTCTTTTTATTAGGTTTTTAGACACTAACCCGTAACTTGTTGTATATTAGATAGATTACATTCATTGTATAATTTGCATATTTACTGTTTTTGTGTGTTTTTATTTTCTATAATTTAATTTTTATTTTTATTTTTATTTTATTTCTCTTTCTTTGTACTTACTATCGTTGTATTGTGCTGATACAAATGATACGGCGCATCTGTTTCTCAGATACGGCGTATTGCGTTTTAATTTTATAAAATACAACGCGTTTAATAACTCGAGTACGACGCATCTTTTCCCCAAGATACGGCGTATTCTGTTTTTAATAAAGAATTTTTCGAAACCCT
>LBNU01013205.1:102871-116716 GCA_014162995.1 Artemisia annua
ATATATATATATATATATATATATATATATATATATATACTAGACTTCTAAGCCCGCCCGATGGGCGGGCATGACTTATAATGATAGTTTGGATGTTTTACTTATAATTATAATTTTATAGTGTCAGTTAACGGAAAATTATTTTTAAGGACGTCGATGTTATTTAATTTTTTTATGGTATTAGTTTACGTTTAAAAAATTTTAAGAAAAGGTTTTCACAAGTGCAGTTACGTTAAGTATCCGATGTTAGTTTTCTTATCTACAAATTTATAATGTAGAACAATAGGTTAATATTTTTTAAAATTTTTATATTTAAGTTGTACCCGTGAACCAACCCCCTACAACATAATAGGCACAAGGAAAGAGTAATAGGCCAGACCAGCCAACAAAAATGAAACGCTCCCTTCGTGACCAGTCATTGATAATATAAAACAAAATTTTTTCGTCTTTAGTGTTCATGTAATATATGTAAAAAGCTTGATATAATCACATAAAAAAAAATATATATTTAAAAAATATATATTGACGTTTTTTAATAGCTGTAGGAAACTACATATAGATGATTGTGGAGAATAACACATAAAAGCAAACTTATAATCTACGAAGGAATTCTTTTGTAGACAATGTTGTTTGTGAAATTGATGTAGTTGTCATGTTTGTCACAACATACCACTTTTCGACCTTTCTTAATTTTTACTTATGAATAGCTACGTAATACATATAGTTGTTCATGTGAAAAAGTTGGTCACTCCAAATATAGTGCCACCGTTGACAAAATTTGACATTGACTTTTGTTTAAGCTCAAAAAGTATCTTCTTATCAGATGGGCTTATTATCTTGCAAGGCATAGCGCAAAACGTAACCACTTTACCACCTGCATAATTGTACATGGCATATTAGGATCTATATTTAAATAACATGATGTTCACAGTTAAGTGTTCGGATTAAAAACAAAGACATGGTTAAAGAGGAAACAATAATCTCATTTTGCTACAAATTACCACAAAATATCAACAGTATAATATACATGATTCAAAGTATATACCTTGTCAAACAATGCATCTACAATCAACACCAATAATTAATAGTAGAACAAAGGTATATAGACATTGGTTTCAACACATCTAATTATAGAACAAAGGTTTCCTATCAAATTTTACAAACTTAATTATGCTAGTGCATAATGATATTAATACAAAATTGTATAACTAATATGAGAAGATACATAAGGTTTACAATAAGAGTTATATGAAGCAACTAAATAACCTGGACCGTAGCGGCTACGTTTCTGTCGGCCGGTATGTGTGCTCACGTTATGCAAGCTGGTATCCTGGCGCCAAAAATAAGCTGAAACAATAATCACAACGAACAGGTTAGTATCAGTAATTTTGGCAGGTAAGCGAAAAGTATAAATTCTATAAAGATAAACGCACCAGATATATAACAAATAATATCCAAACATTGGAAACATTTTGTGTACTATAGACTGTTGAGAAGCTTAATCGCTACCAGTATCTATATTGACGCCTATACAATTAACAGATTATAAAATACTCCCTTAGCAAACACAAACCTGTGCGGTACATGTATGGAAGAAACGTTGAATTTATGAAATAATAGACCCAATCATAGTTGTCAAAAGCGAAAGTGATTGCAAAGCGCAAAGACCCAAAAATCGCTAAAGCGAGAGGCGCATAAAAAGCGCGGGCTCGAGAAAAAAAAAAGCGCAGGGTTGCAATAAACTTTGATTTTGATTCATTTTGTGTTTTTGGTTAGATTCTAGGGTTGTAATAAGATTCACACTGCATTCTAATACTATCCCACTAACTTAATTGGATTAAAACACTCAAAATCAAAAAATCCCAAATCGTACCATGAACCCTAATTTCCAAAATCAAACCAAACGTGTTTCTGGGTATGATTGGATCCTGGAATCATGTTTAACATGATTCCAACCAAAACCCACTAACTTAATTGGATTAAAACACTCTCAATCAAAAAATCCCAAATCGTAACATGAACCCTAATTTTCAAAATCAAACCAAACGTGTTTCTGGGTATGATTCGATCCTTGTATCATGTTTATAACATGATTCCGACCAAAACCCGCCCATTTAATCACACTCATGAACCCTAATCGTCGCTTTAAATGATTGTAGGCTTTTGCCTCGTGGACTGAGCGATGTGGGCCCGCTCTCGCCTCGCTTCTCGCTATAGCGCATGAGGCGCACGCTTTTGACAACTATGGACCCAATTGTTACCTCCAACTGTTTGGGACATTATGTATGCTCCAAACTGTTGAACAACGAAATCGTCACCTGTGTCAATATTGACACCTATATAGTTAAAAAAATATGGAATGTAAAAAATCTCAGACTTATGAAATGTTAGACGCAATTGTAAAAAATTTAAAAAAAAAGAAAAAAAAAGAAGAAGAAGAAGAAGAAAAAGAAGAAGAAGAAGTGGCACCTTTAAGGTCCTTGGAAAGGTAGTTGTAATAGAGATGTTAAGGCTTCTGTTGAGAAAGAGCAAGGGAGGTGAAAAAGGAGGAGCATTTGAGAAAAGTGCGCCGAAGGAGCATGCGCGTAAGTATCAGTTGGATGTTCTTGAACAGAGTCCATTAGCCTAATTGTCAACCGGGTTAGTCTATTTGTTTCTGGTATTAGTGACTGTATTAACACAAAACTCAAATAATAATTTTGTTAAATGTAGTGTAAATAAAAGAACAGTAAGCACATAATGATACTCACATGACTGAATCTGTAGATGGTTTCATCATTAACAATCACTCTCGCATTTGCATTGTAGAGATCGTCTACAAATCTCCCAGGTTTTCTCATGTGTTCGTATACGTAGAGTTTGATAAGCTTTTTTTCGACCTCATCTATAATAATTGCTATCAAATATGTGAAAAAGAAATGAATCCATTTGTTTCAATTTAGTTCTAGTAGTTTCATAATATTTAAGGCTTGGGTTATCATCTAATTCGAAATATATAATCATTGTTGCTAATTTTATGAATTTCCATAAATGTACCTTTGGCATTGCCGGAAATGTTATTCTTGAAACATCTGCTGGCAATATAGTCGTGATTTTACGCCTTTTTGCGGTTGTCTTTGGTGATCGGGGTAGTGATGACAGCTGCGAGTGGTCATGATTGTAGTCGAAGGCTGCATTTGTTAGGAAGGTTTTCAGCCTTCTCCCTCAACTCTTGGATCTTCTGCCCACTAAGCAGTCCACCTTATTGTCCCTGAATCTGTTGGCCTTTTGCAGATTTGCACTACTGATCAACAGTGCCAAGCTCGTAGGGGCGACTACAACTGCTATGAATGCGAGTGCAAGAACTATTAGCTTTGACATTGTAAAAGAAAATCTAGTGAAATATTTAAAAGGAAGAACTGAAGGGATAACAAACTTACCATCAAACGGAGGGGACATTGTGACTAAATCGGGTGTTGAAAGACCTTGCATTGGTGAGCCTACAGAATGTACTTCACCAACACTGTCACACCCACCAACTGTGGGCAGCGTTAGCCTCTGTTACCACCGAGTACATACCTACAACACCATTCAAAACACAAACACACACATTATAGCATTCATTATTTACATTTTCCGTCTCAGGTATAACACTAAAGCTGCCAACATTTGACTACCATGCTTATGCTATTTCACGACACGACATCGATCATGTCATGTGTTACTTCAATTCCAGAGCTTATTATTTCTTCCCTGATTTTGGCAGGCCGCTTCGGCTACATAACATTGCGTACACTAAAGTCTGTTACAAAAGGCTAACACCCAAACCGGAAAAAAAATGTAAATCCAGAAAGAAAAAACGATTAATAAAATCATTTGCACAAAGTACGTATTCAATGTTGCTCACCCGTAGGTAGCGTATGACTCACGTGCACACTTTTTCTGGAGGTCACACCATGTTGGTTGTCGGTTACATTTTGTGTATCAGGTACAAACGCGAGCCTCATAGATGTAAGACAATTGAAGAGAGCTCTTTTTACGTCACTGTGCCAATCATACAGTATCTCATTTTACTGGCATCTTGACTGACACACCATCAACATGTCAACAATTTCCGTTTCAGGTGCGATGCCAAACCCGACAGATGTAGCATTACTATGGAAACCTAGTTCAATGGCTTAAGGCTGCTGTTCCTGTAACTCACTTTCAGACAATGAGTGGTTTCTTTTAGGATTCAGTCACAAAGATGGACCTGTTGATTACCGGTTATGAAAACTATCATCAACACCACGATGCACCAATACATCCTGGTAAACCATTCTCGCCTTAAATTGCAGGAAGAAGAAACCCTTTCGGTTAGGCACAATTGGTTACGTAAAATCCTGGTAAGGCAATATATACGACCTGATCCTGAACCAGATCCTTCCCCTTCTTCATGTCTTGTATTTTTTCCATTAATTCTTTCTGGTTTTGGGCGTGTTTTGATATTTGCAAGAGCGGTGTTAGGATCATATCACTGGTATCAAGTAACCACATCTCCAATGAGAGGCCGAGCAGCAGTTTGTTCTTGAATACACTTGGATGCTACGGCTAAAGCTTGGTACAACCCCCTCATTGGATAACAAACTTCTAGTCTATGATCCACCAATGATGTGAATTTTCTTCTGTCATTAAACAATGGTCGTGCCTGCAATCACATATCATAACGTTATAATTTATCACTACACAATGTAAAATTTATTAAACGACTAAAAGAATACTCTTTCATTAAATGCCAACCTGATTTTTTAAACGACTAAAGTTATCTTGTTTGTAGACAATAATGCTTGAGTTTAAAGACTTTTCATGCAATATTAAGCGTTATGCACTTATATAATACTGTAGTAGTTACTGAAATATTGGCATGTAAACTAAGACACAAAATGATCGTTGTATTAACTGATATTACATGGTTAGGTAATAAGATATAATTAGACAAAGTTTATTTGGATTATGAAATAATGACCTGTAAGTGAGAAATAGTAAGTACATTCATTCATGTGCAATTAGTTTATGATTTAAATTTCAACATAAACCTTGATATGTAGTAGAGTATTGAGGACCTCGATACAATTGGCAACATTCAACCCATTCAATCAATTTGGACTTCTCTTTTCAAGATATTTTATTTATTTACCCTGACCCATAGAGATACGACATAATCCGATTTACCCATTTGTAAGTATATGGGTCGAGATTAGCACCTCTTGATTAGAACACCTAATAAACCAATCCCTTTGTCCCACATACATGTAACAGGAGTTTTTGATATAAAAAATTATAGTAATTGTTTTAACTGTTTATCAACATTTGAGGTATTCTTTGATATAAAAATCTTGTAAACCACAACTTGAGGTGACAACATGGACAGGTTTGACAAATGGGTCAATATGGGTAATCAATAGTTCCGGTTCAAATGACTCATTTAGATTAGCACAAACAAATAAATTATTGTTTTACTGCTAAATAAGATTATCTATAAAAAATTTCTGTAATAATCCATTTTTTAAAGTAATTATGAAATTCAATGCTTTTGAAAACATGTAAGGATGACGTTTGACCCATTTGATCCATTCGAATATAAAGATCTCAGTTCGACCCGTTTATAGCTAATTTTGTGATTGGGTAGAAATTTCCACCTCTAACCGCAACCAATAGTAGTATACTGTGAATGGCTAATTGAACCTAAAAAACTTGCTAAAAAACTTTTATGGATAGATAGAGTACCATGGAAAAGTGACTCATGATTTGGTGGTGACCTACAGATTTTCTCACGGTTCCTCCTCTGAAGAAAAGAAGTGTCTTGCGCAGCTAAAAAGGGTTTCAGGTAAGACTCCACAATATGCTTATAAGGGGCTACCACGTTTGTGTAAACTTGACAAGCTTTTGTAGTTTCGCCCAAAATCTGCAACTATGAGATTAAATGCATTTACCTCTTCTCGAAGAAATCTAAAAGCATTGGGATGGTGCATTGAAATTACATGATCTCTTCCAGATTTCTTTTGCCAATAGCTAGAAGTTCTCAAGAACTTAAGTATATCAACCTGTAATCGTAAGCATTGGTTAAAGATGAATTCAGTCATATAAAAAGTAAAATGGTCATTTCAAGTCAATATGTGAGAATAATCAAGGTGAAATCAAAAGTATCTAAGTACAAACATTCTATAAGCATAAACATCTTCTCTTTATAACTTCTTATATTATCAGAATTTACCAAATGTACCATGTTATCATATAAGACTGCTTGATTACAAAACACAAAAATTACCCAATTAGCTCAAATTTATAGGGATCCTAAAGAAATTGTCGGAATTACTCTGCAACTCATTCTTTAGTCTTTTCACTTCTTGCAAAGCCTGCTTTCAGTCCAATTTGTCAAGTGGTAATTCAGAAAAGTCCTTCAGAAACTGACGAGCCTGAGGAACGTCGATCTATTGCCATACCATCTGGTTCTGATGGTCTCTTACGCTTACAATTAACCTGTAGGAATATGATTATTAGACAAATAGCTTAATCTGAATATTGACTGTTCATTTTAGCTCATTAAAAAGTTATATTAATAGGTACTCCTGTTATCAAAATGAAAGATGTGCCGACACACTTAATGTGAGAACTAACATTTCACCCAAAAATTAAAGAAAAGCGACAATGGAAGTAAATTGTAAAAACAAATAGCTATTGGTATTGATCCCAAGATCAGAGATAAAAGTATGCATTCAGAATAGACTATAGACAACTCTCAGCCCTTTCAACCCATTTTCCCGTTCATCGTTTGGTTATATATATTTTAGCTCACCCATTTACGATAATACAGCCCAAATTGACCCACTCATAAGTGGGTCACAACTGTGTTTTGAAAATAGTAAACTGGTAAAAAAAACAAATAATAGACTGCAAGTATTCAATAATATTTTTAGTGCTGGAAACGACACTTTCCGGAAAAGTTTGCAAACTCTGCAACATGGATGCCAAAACTTTGATCACACACCCCCGGTTCAACCTGAATAATCAACATGACAAATAAATAATGGCAAAGTCAGCGATAAAAAATGATTTGTGACAGATACCAGTAAAGATTTAAAATTGTAACAATGGTCTGTTTATGACATTTTATTTTCTTAACTAATATATTATTGACAAATTGACCAACCTTGTAAAGCATTGTTAGCTTTCGGCTCACTGACTTGATGTGTGCACTTATAGTTGAGGCACCAGAGTAACCTATTAAACGCAATACCCAAAATGGATCTCCAGCTATTTTGCCATTGAATTCATCACCTAGTTCCAGAGCGATCCTTCGAATGATTTTTTTTGACAGCTCTGTCAGTAACCATCAAATCACATAAACAATGAAGAATTGAAGGGAAATAAACAAATTTCTGTGAACTATATACCAATAGCATCGAAGTAAGATACCTAATGAATGCTATTGTAACGGACGTTCTCTCTTTAAGATAATTTCTAAAACCCAGTGTACTTCGTAGTTTTTTAAACAAAATTTTACTCCTAATTCGATTCACTTCTTTCAGAGAAGCATTATCTTCCTTCAAGCTATCAGCCCTTTAAGCCAAATTATCGCATTCCACTTCACTCCCACATAAAGTTAACAGAAACATCTTTGTTGGGAGCTATAATTTAAAAAATAAAGAAACAATGCAACTTAAAATTAGTTGTGAGAGTATGTCTTTCACGGGTCAACCTAATTATACCAAAACTACATGCCCTTGTGCAACCTGTAGGGCTTAAAATTACAATATTCGATAATAGTTTTCAAAGCTCAATATCTGAAAACCCTATGGTAGTATCACTTACTTTTCTTCTTTTTTCGTAATAGTAGAACCAACATGTTTGCTCTTCATCTTTTGCATCACTTGACCTGTTCGATAACGCTGAAACCATTTATGATTAAAATCCAAACATAAGCGTATGAGAGTTATATACTTTTAACACAAAAATTTAAGATTACTAAAAGAAACTTACGTTACATTGATCAATCGTTGTACAATATAAACATAACTCGTTTCATCTCAAAGCTTCATCAAATATATAAAGAGATCCATATCAATGTAAATACCATGAATAAACCAATCAAAACCATGATCGTACGCCGAGATATGATTCCTTTACACACATGTTAACTATATATTTATCAATTTTAAATCTTTAAAACCCCCATACATACACCGACTGCATACCTCCATCCCAAGGAGTATCATCAGGTCTGCATAACAAAAAAAGCAATCAGTAAACAAACTCAAATCATCTCGAAAACAGACAATAATCCAAACGATCACCTATCATTACCCGAATATAACCGCATTCCAAAGCATAATATTATTTCGAATGACCTATTATTAGGGTTTTGAGAAAAATATATTACGAATGACCTATTATTTTTTTACGTAGGTTTATATGTTTGATTAAGGTTACCTTACTTATCTTAGGTTTATAGATTTGTACATGCAAGATATAAGCCAAAACATGAATTGGTCTAGTGGTTATTATGTTTCTTAATATTTCTAGCACCCTAGGTTCGATCCTTGTAAATGGCATGAATTTTAGCACCCTAGGTTCGAACCTTGTAAATGGCATGAATTTTTAAAATTTTCGAATTTTAGTCACTAAATACGAATTTTAATTAAAAAAAATTAAAAATTGCTTACATGGCGACATGGCTGATGACATGGCTGATAATTAATTACTGGGCAATGACTGGGCAATGAGGTGGCACTATACGTGTAATGCCTCCTATTATATATATATATATATATATATATATNCATCTTTAAGATAATTTCTAAAACCCAGTGTACTTCGTAGTTTTTTAAACAAAATTTTACTCCTAATGCGATTCACTTCTTTCAGAGAAGCATTATCTTCCTTCAAGCTATCAGCCCTTTAAGCCAAATTATCGCATTCCACTTCACTCCCACATAAAGTTAACAGAAACATCTTTGTTGGGAGCTATAATTTAAAAAATAAAGAAACAATGCAACTTAAAATTAGTTGTGAGAGTGTGTCTTTCATGGGTCAACCTAATTATACCAAAACTACATGCCCTTGTGCAACCTGTAGGGCTAAACGTTCAAGGAATTATATTCATTGCAACTTAAAATTACAATATTCGATAATAATTTTCAAAGCTCAATATCTGAAAACCCTATGGTAGTATCACTTACTTTTCTTCTTTTTTCGTAATAGTAGAACCAACATGTTTGCTCTTCATCTTTTGCATCACTTGACCTGTTCGATAACGCTGAAACCATTTATGATTAAAATCCAAACATAAGCGTATGAGAGTTATATACTTTTAACACAAAAATTTAAGATTACTAAAAGAAACTTACGTTACATTGATCAATCGTTGTACAATAGAAACATAACTCGTTTCATCTCAAAGCTTCATCAAATATATAAAGAGATCCATATCAATGTAAATACCATGAATAAACCAATCAAACCCATGATCGTACGCCGAGATATGATTCCTTTACACACATGTTAACTATATATTTATCAATTTTAAATCTTTAAAACCCCCATACACACACCGACTGCATACCTCCATCCCAAGGAGTATCATCAGGTCTGCATAACAAAAAAAGCAATCAGTAAACAAACTCAAATCATCTCGAAAACAGACAATAATCCAAACGATCACCTATCATTACCCGAATATAACCGCATTCCAAAGCATAATATTATTTCGAATGACCTATTATTAGGGTTTTGAGAAAAATATATTACGAATGACCTATTATTTTTTTACGTAGGTTTATATGTTTGATTAAGGTTACCTTACTTATCTTAGGTTTATAGATTTGTACATGCAAGATATAAGCCAAAACATGAATTGGTCTAGTGGTTATTATGTTTCTTAATATTTCTAGCACCCTAGGTTCGATCCTTGTAAATGGCATGAATNAAATGCGCCGTATGACAGAATGCGTCGTATCTTTTCATGAAGATACGGAGCATGTGGCATTAGAGATAGATACGTCGTATCAAGTAATCTGATACGGCGCTTACATGGATACTCCATATTGTGTGATGAAGATGCGGCGCAACTTGGTTAATACATATCTATTTTTGGAAGAAATTAGCTAATGTGTCGCATGTGGGAATCTAATGCGCCGCATCTCATGTTATATTAGTATAAAAGAAAAAGGGATGGGCACATTTTCCAAAGTTCCGACCCCGTGACGTAAACTTCCACTCAACATCACAGTATTTAACTTCCATATCAAATTTTTATATTAACCTTTCACCAAATAATTCATTTTCCCCCCAAAATTCAAAAACAAACCCCTGAACCCTAATTTCTACTCGATCCAAATTGGGTCAAAGTGTAACGTTTAATCGAAAATTGACTTAGGGTAAATCATCCTACCTACGTCCTATTCGAATCCCCTAGCCCCGTTTATCCAAATCAATAGTTTAGAACAAACCCTAATTTTATAAAATTAAAATACGTAAAATTAAACAAAATTAAATGGGTTATTACCTCGTAGGTTGTAAGAAATGGGGTCTACAATTACGGATGATGAATTTGATCAAGATTATAGGGTGATTAGATTGAGTGCGTTTTTTTAACTGTGTGTGAATTAGGGGTAAAAAGTAAAATCCGGCGCATCTCGTTCTTATTTATAGGGTAAAAACGATGCGCCGCATCACATAACTGTGATGCGCCATATTTGTCTAAAATTTTTTGACTGGTCAATGTATCATAATTGGTCATAATACGGCGCTTAGATAACTTAGATGCGGCGTATTGTTGTGCCATTGATCATAATTTAAATAGGGAACGTACCTTGGCCTCCGCAACACTTTTCTTTATGCATTAAGTTGGGATTAAACGACATACCATATGATATATATATATATATATATATATATATCATATGGTATGTCGTTTAATCCCAACTTAATGCATAAAGAAAAGTGTTGCGGAGGCCAAGGTACGTTCCCTATTTAAATTATGATCAATGGCACAACAATACGCCGCATCTAAGTTATCTAAGCGCCGTATTATGACCAATTATGATACATTGACCAGTCAACAAATTTTAGACAAATATGGCGCATCACAGTTATGTGATGCGGCGCATCGTTTTTACCCTATAAATAAGAACGAGATGCGCCGGATTTTACTTTTTACCCCTAATTCACACACAGTTAAAAACACGCACTCAATCTAATCACCCTATAATCTTGATCAAATTCATCATCCGTAATTGTAGACCCCATTTCTTACAACCTACGAGGTAATAACCCATTTAATTTTGTTTAATTTTACGTATTTTAATTTTATAAAATTAGGGTTTGTTCTAAACTATTGATTTGGATAAACGGGGCTAGGGGATTCGAATAGGACGTAGGTAGGATGATTTACCCTAAGTCAATTTTGGATTAAACGTTACACTTTGACCCAATTTGGATCGAGTAGAAATTAGGGTTCAGGGGTTTGTTTTTGAATTTTGGGGGGAAAATGAATTATTTGGTGAAAGGTTAATATAAAAATTTGATATGGAAGTTAAATACTGTGATGTTGAGTGGAAGTTTACGTCACGGGGTCGGAACTTTGGAAAATGTGCCCATCCCTTTTTCTTTTATACTAATATAACATGAGATGCGGCGCATTAGATTCCCACATGCGACACATTAGCTAATTTCTTCCAAAAATAGATATGTATTAACCAAGTTGCGCCGCATCTTCATCACACAATACGGAGTATCCATGTAAGCGCCGTATCAGATTACTTGATACGACGTATCTATCTCTAATGCCACATGCTCCGTATCTTCATGAAAAGATACGACGCATTCTGTCATACGGCGCATTTTTCTTTAACATACGTCGTATCTCTTCATTCACAGACTATTTAACTATTTACTTGAAATTTTGCAGATGGCACGTCCCGACATCGAGTTGAGGCATGAGTGGCTCAGGTTCGAGGAGATGGGATTGACTGAGGCTACTGAGGCAAATTATCTAAGGAGACTTAGAGATATTTACTTTAGGCAGGTCTTCAGAGTTTCGGTTCTCGATTTTGACAGTTTGTTATTGATGGGGGAGCTGCTGTTGGTACTTTCAGGGATAGTTTAGAGATGGGGATGGCGAGGTTATCTTTAGGTCCCATGCTTGGAGCAGGTTATTTGGGATTAGAGAGCCGTTGGTTAGGGATTTGATGCGTGAATTCTTCAGCACGGTGCATTACAGGGAGACAGATTTGGCGCATGACACTGTTGATACCCTGGTGTTCAGGTTAGGTGGGATACATAGCAGATGTCGATGCAGCAGTTCATTCTGGCCATGGGTTTACACACAGAAGAGGAGATACAATCTCCTTGATTCGATACTTACTTGGCAGAGAGTTTGAGGGAGGTTCCTGATAGGGGGACCCTTGGAGCTTACTGGGCCGGTATTTCTTCCGGTGGGGATTCTACTGTCACCTCACCGTCGTACACTTTGATCAGAGAGCCCTTGAGGAGGTTGTGTCACCGGTTGATTGCTTTGACAGTTGCTGGGAGAGGTCAGTTACCTGAGAAGGTGACAACTCTCGACCTCTTCCTTCTCAGGAGTATGGACGAGGGACGTGTGGTGAACGTTCCCCACTTTTTGGCTCATTATTTACATAGGATTGCTCCTGGGAGAGATCGTAGGAGTCAGATTACCCGGGGACACTTTGTTTCTAGGTTAGCTAGACATTTTGGGATCATTGGTGACGATATACGGGCAGGACTTGATGTGTTTGCTATGGAGCTCCCTAGGATGGACACAGATTTTCTGGAGAGGAGGCTCAGGTTGTGTAGGATTTTGCTGGGGGGCTTACCNACCCGGGGACACTTTGTTTCTAGGTTAGCTAGACATTTTGGGATCATTGGTGACGATATACGGGCAGGACTTGATGTGTTTGCTATGGAGCTCCCTAGGATGGACACAGATTTTCTGGAGAGGAGGCTCAGGTTGTGTAGGATTTTGCTGGGGGGCTTACCATTGGGTTCCGTTGGGTCCACCTCGACCAGTTGTAGTTGAGCTAGAGCAGGGGGCTGATCATGAGGCCCCGGCTGCTGCTCCAGCTCAGGAGGGTCCACAGGTACCACCGCACCACCCGCACGCGCCAGTTCCGCGTACTACTGCTCAGAGATTGGACAGGATAGAGGATGAGCTCAGATTACTGCGAGGTAGTATTGACGATCAGAGGGAGGCCGTTGATGAGACGAAAAATGTTACGTTTTTAGGGGTCCGTTTGAGTCCTAATTCGTATATTATTGGATCGGATTTCACCCAAAGTCGTTTCTTTTCTCATTTTAGGTACTTTTGAGGAGAAAATCACAAAAGAAGCATTTTCGGACGTTTTCGGAGTGAAAAAGTGCGGAAAACAACAAAATCTCAAAAGACCCTAAAGTGCACAGAAGGTGACGGCGTCACAAGCTCCAACGTGACGACGTCAGGAACAAATGAAGTGAAGAATTGGAAGTTACTCATGACGGGCCAGAGAGTTTTTGGCCTAGTTTGGTGACGGCGTCAGGGAAGGCCGTCAGATCTGGAACAAGGCGGCGTGACGACGTCAAGAAGGCCATCACAAAACCCTAATCGTCGGCGTGACGGCGTCACACCTTGGGCTGACGCCGTCAGCCCGTATTATCTATATATATAGGACGAATTTTATTGTTTTAAGAGAGGAACTTGGTGGAGAACTTAAGGGTTAAACCCTAGCTCGTGTATCACAGACCTTAGAGGGTACTTTTACCCCTCTGACTTGCATGTTTAATCTAAGATAAGTCTTCATTCAATCCATACAATATGTCTATGTGTTGTATGAT
>LBNU01013205.1:153447-164106 GCA_014162995.1 Artemisia annua
TAGGTTTAGTGGAGAGGGCGGTGGAGATGGTGGGTTGAGGTGATGGAGTTGCAGAGCAAGTGGAGATGGGGGTGTTGAGTGTGAACGGGGAAGGAAGGGGGGAGGGGGTTATAATATTTAAAAGGTGGATTGGGCTTGGGTTGTTGGGCTACAGAAAGAAAACAGGAAAAGGGGTTAGGGGTTTTGGACTGGTTTTGTTTTTGGGTTGGATTTGGATTTTAAGGATAAGTTGGTCCGTTTGGTTTGTAAATTAGTATAGGGACTAATTATGTAATTTTCTGATTTTTGAAGGGTGTGTTTTGGCAATCTTCCAAAGTACTCACAAGGGTGATTTTTGTAAATTGTGAATAGTATGAGGTCCTTTGTTGACTTTTTGCACTTTTGGAATTCCCAGGGACTAATTCTGCCAACTTGTGAAACTTCAGGGATCAAACTTGCAATTTTCCAAAATTTTACCATAAGGACCAATTGTGTCATTTATGAATAGTACAAGGTTCATTTTTGATTATTTTCACTTTTTAAATCACCAAGGACTATTTTTGACATTTTTCAAACTTGGGGGACCAAAGTTGTAAATTTGTGATTTTTGATATTCAAAGGGTTTGTTTTGACAACTTATGAATCCCCAAGGACCTTTTATGATATTTTGCATTTTTTTGAAATATCCAGGGACTAGTTTTGACAATTTGTGAAAGTTGAGGGACTGAAACTGCCAATTGTGCAAACTTTGTTCGTTTTTCATTTGTTTTCAAACATTTTGCATCTAGAACACATAAAACACACTTTTGGAATATTTTCACTATTTTGATGCATTATTGAGTGTTTTTGGATGTTTTGGCAGTTCAGATCAGGTAAAAATGATGAGTATTTACACACTCATCAAGTATCAAACACACTTCACTTTTAAACTTATAGTATATACAAAGAGTATCAAACACACTTCACTTTTAAACTATAGAAAGAGTATCCAACAAACTTCACTTTTAAACTTATAAAACACACTTCACACACTTCAACATAATCCTCTCTTTCTCTCTCACACTCACAATTACAACTCACTCGGTTACAATTGACCAAGTAAACGGACCTAGGGTTTTGATCCTTTATTCTCAGTTTAGTCTTAAATTTGTTAGAGACTTGTTACTTTATGTATTAGATTTATGTTGTGTTGTTTTTGCGAATAATTAGAGCAAAAGAGATATTAAAGTGTGTTTGGATTAGCTTATTTTGTGTGGTTATCGGCTTATTATGTTTTGGGAAAGTTAATAAGCTAACTGTTTGTTGGCTTATAAGCTTATCCACTTAAAATAACATAGGCATCCCCAAATCTCAAAATGCTGATAAGATGACAAATTAATATAATCCAAATATCCCCTTAGAGCTATTTATTCTTAGGCTTAGGTTGATTATCTGTTATAAGAATTGCGTTGCATTTGTATTGATAGAATAAGGAAGAACATGCTGTGTTGTTTTTGCAAATAATTAGAGCAAAAGAGATATTAAGGTTTGCTTGGATTAGCTTATTTTATCTTAGGCTTAGGTTGACTATCTGTTATAAGAATTATGTTGCATTTGTGTTGGGAATAAAACTGACAGTTACCACTGATAGGCTTGTGGAAGACATTGCTGAAGAATGCACTAGCAGTGGAAACACATTACCACTGTTAGTACATATATTACCACTGCTGTTAGGATAATTGTGATGTATTCGTATGTATATAAGTATAGAAAAGATCTTGTGTATATTCTATTTAGATAGCTTAATACTTATCTTGTAAAGGACTCCTTATGCTATAAAAGGAGGTCCTAGGTCATTGTTCTAGATACGAATTAACCCTAGAGAGCTTCAAGGTGTAACCCTAGTGATAAGCAAGATCACTCGTATTATTCTAAATAATATTGAAGCTTTGTGTTAAACCTTTACAACTGTTTTCACTTACATTACATCATATAAACCATCTTCTAAGTATCACTAAGTAAATTCCGCATGCTTATTAATATAACTCAAAGTATCACCAACACAAGGAGTGTGTTTAGATCCATCAAGTGGTATCAGAGCCAGGTTCTGATACTTTGATTTAGAAGATCAAAGGAATAAGCTTAACCAACTCACTCAAATCTATGGACATGGAAAACAACCAGTCCAACTCTGCTCCAAGGCTTCCTAAGCTCAAACTCAATGAGTTTGAGATGTGGAGGATAATGATTGAGCAGTACTTTCTCATTCAAGACTATGCTTTATGGGAGATCATCTTAACTGGTGACTCTTTCAAGCCTGAACAAAAGTTTGAGAAAGTTGGTGACAAAGAAGTAACAATTGTTTCTTTACCTTCTACCACTGATGAAAGAACTCAGAAGAACAATGACATGAAGGCCAGAAGTTTGTTGCTAATGACTCTTCCTAAAGACCAAATTATTGCTTTCAGCAAGTTCCAGACAGCAAAAGAACTTTTTGAAAGATCTGTTCAGTATTTGGTGCAATGATGCTACTAAGAATACTCAAAAGACATTGTTGAAGCAAAGTTATGAAAACTTCTCTGATTCAAGCAATGAATCTCTTGTCAGCATCTTCACCAAACTACAGAAAATTGTCACACAATTGACTGTGTTTGGAATTAAGGTAGAACAGGAAGACCTCAATTTGAAGTTTCTAAGAAGTTTGCCTGCTGAGTTTCATACTAATGTTACTGTCTGGTAGAATAAACCAGAGATAGAAACTACGAAGCTCAATGATCTTTACAATAACTTCAAGCTCATTTAACAAAGATTGAAGAAGGCAGGGAAGCTTTCAAGCTCTAGTAGCTTGGCATTGGTGTCAACCTCTGTTGACAGTAATGATTCTGAAGATGACAGTGATGATGACATTGCCACTATTGGTTCTACAGTTTCCACTGGTAATGCTATTGTTACCACTGCAGGTTCAAAGAAGAAGGTTGCTGGTATAGGCGATCCTACCTTTTATGCCTTTATCTCCACTCAAGTTAATGGCTCTATATTAACTCATGAAGACATAGAGCAAATTGATGATGATGATTTAGAGGAGATGGACGTAAAGTGGCAGATAGCTCTCCTTAGCATGAGGGCTAGGAAATTCTACAAGAAGACTGGCAAGCCAATTCACATCAATGGAAGTGAAACTGCAGGATTTGATAAGAAGAAAGTAGAATGTTTCAACTGTCACAAGTTGGGGCATTTTGCTAGGGAATGCAGAAGACCAAGGAAGCAGGATACAGATCCACTTGGTACAAGCAAAAGAAAGAGCCAATTGTGGAGGAACCAAAGGCAATGCTGGCAATTGATGGTGTGAGCTATGATTGGAGTTTCATGGCTGATGGTGAAGAAGAGAAACCTTCAGATGCTGCTTTCATTGCTACAGAACATGCTCTCATGGCCTTCTCTGACTCTGAGGTACAAAACTTTGAAAGTTGTTCTAAAACATGTAGGGCTTCTAGAGAATGTGAAAGGCTTAATGAACTTTATGAAAACCAAAGAACAGAGTTGTTTGCTGCTAATTATAATGTGTCAAATCTTAGGAGAGGCATATCAGTATTAGAAAAACAACTAGAGCATTATAGAGAAAATGAAACAAAATATAATGATGATATGGTTGTTCTAAGAAGAGAGTTAGATCATAAGATAACAGTGAATGAGGCATTGAAAGAGGAGCTTGATAGACTTAAAAAGATAAATGAGAATGTCAACTTATCTGTTGACACCTTATATTATCAATATAAGTCAATTGATAAAATTTGGGATGTTCAAATCACTAGTAAAGCTAAGTCTGGTTTAGGATACAATTCAGTTCCTCCACTACTAAGAGGTGTTCCAGCACCTCCAGGCATAGATTTAGCTCGTACAGGCCTAGAAGAATTTCAAGAACCTAGTCTTGAATATGGTACTCCCAAATTTGTAAAAAGTGAGGAAGAGGTTAAGCATGAATTTGATGTTTTTGAAAGTGCTAGTGACTCATCTGTAGTAGATGAGAATGTTAAAAAGTGTGTAGAGACTTCCATCCCACAAGTTGTTAATACTGTTACAGAGGAGCCTAGGAAACAAGTTAATAAACCTAGACAAACCGTAAGGTATGCTGAGATGTATAGAAACAAGTCAACACCTCCTAGGGGAAATCAGAGGAGTTGGAATCATGTAAAATCACAACAGTTAGGTAGTGATTTTGTGATGACCAATAAAGCATGTTATATATGTGGTAGCTTTGAACATTTACATGCTAAGTGTGACTATTATGTTGGGAGAAGGGAAGTTTATGGGAATAATTGGGTGAACTCAAACAAGTTTCAAAACAAATCACACCATAATTCACACAGCAACTTGATCCCATGAGCAGTTCTATTGAGAAGTGGGCTTAAAACTTTTGCCACTACTAAAACTGTTAACACTGCTCACCCTAAAACACCTGTTTCAAGTGCAAAACCTAAAACCAATTTTGTTAAATCTGCAGAAACAGGAAAAAGGATTTTTTACAACAAAAGGGTTCAAAATAACCAATAGTGGGTACCAAAATCTAAACCAGCAGTTACCACTACTCATTCAAAAGTTCCTACTGACAGTGTTGTAAATAAGAACAGGGGAAACATGGGAAATGATGTGAAGGCCTCAACACGTTGGGAATGGAAACCTATAGGAATTAGCTCATCAACCAATCCCAATGGTGTATCAATGACCTTTGATAGATTTAACTATATTGATACACGAGGCAGATCCAAGTCAATCATGGCTTGGGTCTCCAAAAGAAACTAACTTCTTTATTATATGTGCAGGAACATCCAAGGACAAAAAGATCAGATCAAGGCTATACAGATAGTGGATGTTCAAGGCACATGACTGGCAACTTGTCCTATCTATCAAACTTTGAATATTTTGATGTACAAACTGTCAGCTTTGGAGGAGGAGTTAATGGTAAAGTTACTGGTAAAGGTGTTATTAAAACTGGTAACTTGGATTTTGAACCTGTATACTATGTAAAAGAGCTTAAGTATAACCTTTTTAGTGTGTCACAGATGTGTAACAAACAAAGCAATGTTCTTTTTACTGAAGATATGTGCTTTGTCCTCTCTAAGAATTTTAAGATGCCTGATGAAAGTCAGATCCTTCTTAGGATTCCTAGAAAAGGCAACTTATATAGCTTTGATATGAATAACATTGTTGCTAAAAATGATTATACTTGCTTGCTTGCAAAGACCACAGTGGATGAATCCATGCTATGGCATAGAAGACTTGGTCATATAAATTTCAAAACCATAAATAAGATTGTCAAAGATGGTTTGGTAAGAGGCTTGCCTCAGAAAATATTTGAAAATGATCAAACCTGTGTTATGAGAAAAGGCTAAACATATTGAAATTAGACATCATTTTATAAGAGATTGTTATGAGAAAAGGCTAATTCAAGTTGTCACAATACATGCTGATGACAACTATGCTGATTTATTAACAAAAGGACTTGATGTGGGAAGGTTTCAGTACTTGGTAACAGGTATTGGAATGCTTAATCCATAAAATTTATGTGTCTAATGGTCTTTGGTGTTGAGGGGAGGTGTTTGGTACTAATATTGTTGTATATGTTTGTATAAGTTTGTATATGTTTGCTTGTATTTTGTTTGTCTACTAACTTTTATGCAGAGACTAAAGCAAACAGTGGAAACAAAAAGGCAAGCAGTGGTAAATATTACTCTCACAGTGGAAAAAGGAAAAACAGAGAAACCACAAAGATTCATTAAAAAGAAAGAGTTTCATTCATTCAAACAGAGAGTACAAACTACCACCATCTTCAAAACACAAAAATAAACCTAAAACAACCTACATCCCTACACCCTACACAAGCTACTCCATTGGCTTCTTGCCCTTGCCCTGATAGTTGTGCTTGTTCTTCTGTGCACTCTTCCTTTTGTTTTCAAAGGTTGACTGCATTCTAGGAGAAGCAAGCCCAAGAACTTGTGATGGAGGCCTTGGTAGTCTTGCAGGCCTCTCTGGTATGGAGATTTGCTTCATGTTGGAGAGAGCTGCTCCCAAAGCTTTAGTCAGAGCCCTTGGCAACTCCTTGGACAAGGAATAGGACTCATCCTCATCTGAATCATCTGATGAGCTAGAGTAGAACTCAAGAGATGGTGCAGGCTTGGCAACAGGTGTTGGCTTAGCAATAGGCTTGGCAGCAGTCTTCTTTGTTGGCTTCTTTGAAGAAGAGGCTGATGCACAGGGTGGAAAGTAACTTGCCCACCTTGATGCCTCTGAAGATGACTCAGAAGACATTAAAACCTCTGTTTCTGAGGAGGAATCAGAGGAGATGTCAATGATGTTAGGATGATTGCTCATGGTGATTTTTAGGGATTTTGTGAAAGTTACAATATGTTTTGGTGAAGATAATGGAGAGCCGAGTCCCTTTATATAGGCAAAGTCAATCAAAAGGTCTCATTAATTGAGATATTTACTTTAATCTATTTTGGTTGGTTGAAAAGTAAATATAGATATTATCGGGTTGACTTTGGGAAGATATTTGTGAATAGTGGCTTGGTTAAAAGTTACTTTGGTTAAAAATAAGTTGGTTATGAATATTGTTTTTTGTTTTTTACTAACACTTGCAGGCACATAACCAATCTATGATGGGAGTTGATCTTAAAAGGTGTATAACTGAGATACACAACAAATGGTTATTGATTCACCATGTCTAACCCACATAAGAATCAACTAGTCTAGAGAAAACGGCTACTGGTAAAGACTTAACAAATCCGTTTATGGTTGATAGTTTACCAAAAACTATATGGTTATCAACTCACCATATTCTTTATGATTAAGAGTTGGCTAGTCCATAGCAAACGGCTCATGGTAAAGACATATCAAATCCGTTGATAGCTGGTAGTTTGCTAAAAACTACAATGAGAGCAGTCCAATTTTCATATGTTTAACTTACCACTGCTCTTGAAATTTTTTGTGAAAAATTACCACTACTAGTTCACCGTTTCCACTGCCAGTGTTATTTTTACCACTGTTGAACTAGCCGTTACAACTGTTGTGTCAATAACAAACTTTTTACTAGCCGTTGAGAGTAACTGCTTTCCACATTAGTAGGGTAAAATTTTTAGAAGATTATCTACTTTCCTAATTGTATTTATTCTCTTAAGATAAATATTTTCCATAGATAATTCTTCTTGCGTATAACTCTCAAACCCTAGCAGTATATATACTTTTCTCTCAATTTGCGTGTACTTTATTCGATTCATACTAACACAACTGATTTTTCATCAAAAGATACAATGGCACAAATCACTTTTGTTGTTGAGCACAACCAAGTGGCTAATTTGGAAAAGTCAAACGACAAGAGTGGTCCTCTTTTTCATCAGATTGTGGACTTTCTAAACACTAGTCATATGAGGTATGCTTTACTTCTTAATCCCAAAATCTATATCTCTCAAATCAAGAAGTTTTGGAACTCTGTAGAGTCCATCACCATTGAAGATGGAGATACACATGAATCTGTGGATGCTCTTAGAGCCACAGTGGATGGGGTAACTATTGATGTTACTGAGTCATCCTTGAGGAGAATTCTCCAATTGGATGATCTCAATGGTATCATCACATTACCCATGCCAGAAATTTGTGAAAATATTTCATCCATGGGGTATAATACCATTGACAAAAAGGCTACCTTCAAAAAGAGTGGTTTTTGTCCCCATTGGACATTTTTAATTCATACTCTGTTACATTGCCTTAGTCCTAAGAAAACATCTTATGAACAATTAAGTTCACCAATGGCTTACCCTTTTGTTTGTCTAGCCACAAATAGGATTTTTAATTGGTCTAAATATATTTTTACAAGTATGCAAGGCAATGTAAAGAGTTCAACAAAATTTTTGATGTATCCAAGGTTTGTGCAAGCAGTGTTAACTGAATTTCCACTGCAACCCCATAGAAAAGTTTACAAAATCCGTTGCCTTAAGCCCAAAGTTTTTCAAAACATGGATAAGGTTGGTAATGGGGTTTTTAGACCACTTTTTCCTCAAATGCTTGCAAGAATTGCACAGGTACAGGGTGTAGATGCAACAATCCCAGTTGTATCCCAAAAGATACCCACAATCACAGTTCCACAGATTATACTCCACCAGTTACTCACACCTATGAGAGGAGGCAAAAACAGCCAACTCCTCTCATCACAACACAACATGTCCTTGATCCTTTTGGTTTAGGAACAAGCAGTGGTGGTTCCAGGCTTCAACCTAGCCCTGCTAGGGAGGAAACTGAACTTTTGCCCTATGATTCACCTCTCCCAAAGGGTAACACAGTTGGAAGTGTTGAGGGCAGTGAGCAACCTATGGAATTGATGGAACTTTGTACCAAATTAGAAAAGCAGGTTGAATTTCTAAAGAAGGACTTGGCCCAAGTAAAGGAGCAGCATGCCAAGGATGTTACAAATTTGAAAGAAGAGATTCAGACTTTGAAGGATGAGTTACAGGGGTTAAAACAGAAGAAAAGAACTGCAAAGCTGGTGATTTCATCTTCATCCTCACCCAATGATGATTTCTTTGAAGATTTTGGGAATTCTCCAAAACAGGGGAGGAAAACAAATGCTGAAACCAAGGGGAGGAGAATTAATTTTAGAGATGAAGATGATTCAGATGCTGATTTGGATTTTGGAGTTAAAGATTTGGCATTTGATGAGCCAATGGGTGATACTCAAGATTTGGAGATCTCTCAACAGCAACTTGATGCAGATCAACCAGAGCAAAGAGATTCCACTAGTGCTACAAAAATTTCCACTGCAAATCCAATTCCTACTGCAGATCCTATTTCCACTGTAGAGCATATGGTTCCCACTGCTGGACAAAATATTACCACCGCAGAGGAAGAACTTGAACAGATTAGGAAAGAAAATGGTAGAGCAGTTATGCAGAGTGAAAAGCAACCAAGAAGGAAGGTCAAAAAGAGAGTGCAAGCTCAAGTTGATTATGATGCTGAAGTTGCAAGAAAGCTTAGAGAAGATGAAGTTGCAAACAAGAAAATATTGGATGAAGATGAACGTGGGATTCCGACCACGCAACAGGTTTTACCTCTCAAGGGATCTTGAGAAGCTTGCAATCCCACCAGGCAGTGTACTTGGTCGGTGTAGTATAGTGTAGTGGTAAGTATGGGGGATTGATCGTTCTCTCACAGGTAATAGTGTTCGTTAGGATAGAAAAACTACTCTAAAAGGTCTAAAGGTGAAGGAAGATTATTTTGTATTTTTATATTTTATGGAAAGCAAGTAAAATATCGGGTTTTGGAGGAATGGGCGGAATTAGTTGCTAGTCAACTAACCTAAAAACTACTATTGCAATTAAAAATAAAATAACTAAACTATTGTGGTTGTAAAAACTTATATGGAGACAAATGTGTTTACTTAGATTTCCTTACTCCCTAACTATCTTTTACCGGTTAATTGGTGTATGTATTACTTGCGTGGATGACGGGTGTATTCCTTAACAATTCATGGGGTGGCATACATATCTCCCCAATTCTATGAGCTCTTATCTCCTCCTACAACTATGCGTACACATAATCATAGGGATTGTAAACAGTGGCTCATGCGTTAAATACTACCTTAATAACCTAGTATGCCTTAGTTACATGTTTCTTAAGACGTTCAAGCATGTTACCATAAAGGAGTATTGCAAGTTTTCTTAAGCCTAACATTAATGAAACATTCATCCCAACAAAGTAATAACACACCAATCAACCAATAATTAATAGTTAGGTTTCATTAGATCTAAGCAAACACAAGAAAAATCTAGCCTAGCATGTTAATTGAAAGACAAGCATAAGATATAATTAACCAACACATAGACATATTGATTAATTTAAGTGAGGACTTATCTTTAATTGAACATGAAGGATTCAAGGGTGAAAAACCCTTGAAAATACAGCCAAATTCGTCTTTAAGGTTTTTCCCAAACTTGTACCAAAAGTTCCACACTAATGAATGAAAAATAGAAAAGTGTATATAGATTTTACATTCTGACAGCGTCAGGTTATGGGTTCTGACGCCGTCAGCTCGCTGTCATTAGGGTTCTCGGATGGCCTAGATTTACTTCTGACGCCGTCACTTGTAAATGTGCTCTGGGCCGTCACTCTTTAGCTTAACACCTGACGGCCTACTTTCTCTAACACCTGACGCCATCAGGTGTAAACATCTTGTTTTCTTCATAGGGCGTCTAGTGTAATCTGATTTTACTTCTTTGTCCATGTTGGCTGACGGCGTCACCTTGTGACTCTGACGCTGTCAGATAAGATTTCCAGCTTCTTTTGAGACTTTGTCGTTTTCTTCACTTTTATGCTCCAAAAACGTCCAAATTAACATGTTTTCCATAATTCCTCTCAAAAGTACCTAAAATGACAAAAGGAACGATTTAGGGCAATATTTGATCACATTTACTCGAATTATAGGGACTTAAATGACCCTTAACGGTTACTTTCGTCTCATCAGATGATAGGTGCGACTTCATGGAGGCTAAAGGCTGGAGGATGACATTGCTCAATGTGTGGTAATGTGTTAAGTTTCAATACTTTTAATCGACAACCGACCAAATTGACAGCAACTACCCATAAATGAATACCTTGTTGTTTTTTTTTTGATGTGCAGGCATGGTTTAAGAAGATGAAAAATCACGAGAAATG
>LBNU01013209.1:0-10437 GCA_014162995.1 Artemisia annua
ACTTATAGTATATGACAAAAGTTCTTTACAGAACAAAATTTATTTAAAGAACAAATTATAAGATCCTGGCCCTTCATTGTTCTTTCATCCGACGGCAAATATTAAACACCTCCCATCACTTTAAATTAACTGGAGGGTAGTTTTGTAACTTAACTACACCCTCTCTCATTTACTTACCCGCTCTCATTCACATGCTTTCACTAACCATTTCCCCAATTCTCTCTCAAACCCTAACCCCCAAATTCACATCAAATTGATATAAATCAAATTGATACGAAGTATTTATTTGATATTCAAATTGATGCTCTTACGTCGTTTTAGCTGGTAACGTGTTCTTGTTTTTTGATTTCTATGAATAGCTTGCCACCTCAAGGGATCTGGTTGGTGATGGAACTAGAATTATGGTTATTGATTTCTGTGTAAATTGTTCACGTGCAGGAGTGTTACCAATGTTCATGAAGAGTGGTTTGCTAACGAAGAAAAAGTTTGGAAAGCAGTCGGCCTATTGGAAAATTTAGATAATAAGGCACCAAAAGCTGGAGAGGTATACACCCACCTATAAAGATGGAAGGTCTTGATGATGTGGCGGCGAACTCGAAGCAACAATTGATATTTAAATTGATATACGTCTATGAGAAAGTTTAAAGCTAATAAGTAAAGTAGTAATCTTTTCATTAAGATTAGTTATCAAATCCATTACTCCTTTATTCCCTCGCTGCCAATGTAGCAAATTTGAAGAATTATCTTGTCATTTTTTAGATGCTATGGTGAGGGTGATGCAGTGATGAGTTGTACATTACACTTTTTTATAAAAAAGAGGATTTGAGATATTTTTTTATAAGTGCCTTTTTATAAAATTGTTTTTTTAAGAAGGTATGGGCCATAGATCGGAGAAAAACCGAAGTAACCAGAAGGATCATCTGATGGATTATTTGTGTGAAGAGATGGTTTTTTTGGGTTTCTCTCTCACACAGTGGAGGTGTTTGTCTGTGTGTGTTTTTTGTACGCCTAATTGCTTGACTTTTTTGATAGAATTTAGAAAAAGAAGAATAAAGAAAGAAAGAAGAGGTGATAAACAATTTGCCGGAAATAATGGGAGCAAGGAGGTTAAAATGAAGATGATGGAGATTGTTTTCACATGGCTACAGTAAAAAAAAAGTGGGAAATGTGAAAGTAGATGCCTAGGAAAATAAAGACTCAATTGATTTCTTTTTCTATTTCTTTTTGCCTATTGAAAATCTTATACTTCTTTAGTTATTTCCTTTTTGCTGGATTTGTAAATTTAAGATTTGCAAATGGAAAGTTAGTAAAACAATAGGATTATTTTCAAAATCTTATAAAAAAATATTCTTCAATCCAGAATCTCATGTGATGCACCAAAGAATCTCATGGGATTCACAATAAATCCCATGAGATTCATACAGAATCCCGATTCATACAGAATCCCATGGGATTCACAATGAATCCAATGGGATGCACCAAAGAATCCAACGGGATTTATACTGAATCCTTTGTGATTTTTACGAATCCCATGGGATTTTTACTAATCCCTTGGGATTTTTCTGGACGGAAATTTTGAAAAAAAAATCGTCTTTTTACGAATCCCATGGGATTCATACTGAATCCTTTGTGATTTATCGTCTTTTTATGAATCCCGTGGGATTTCTTTACGAACCCCGTGGGATTTTTCTGGACGGAAATCTTGAAGAAAAAAGAATCGTCTTTTTACGAATCCCATGAGATTTTTCTGGACGGAAATTTTGAGAAAAAAAAATCATCTTTTTACGAATCCTGTGGGATTTTTCTGGACGGAAATTTTGATTTTTATTTTTTTTTTAATTTTTTTTTGTCTTTTTACGAATCCCATGGGATTTTTACGAATCCCGTGAGATTTTTCTGGACGGAAATTTTGAAAAAAAAAAGCATCTTTTTACGAATCCCATGGGATTTTTTACGAATCCCGTAGGATTTTTCTGGACGAAATTTTGAAAAAAAAGTTCGTCGAAAGTATATAACAATGCATATCTATAGAAAGATAATTTTTTTCTCGTCGCGATGGTGTATTTTTCGTAGCTTGAAGATTTACCGTTTGCAAGATATGTTGTTTTTTTTAAAAAGGTGGAAAGTGGGTTTTATATTAAATGAGCTAAAATGCCAATTTTGCCCTCCCTTTGTTATTTTTTGATTTGATCTTAGCCATTAGATGAAAGGTGGATGGATGGTTGAGATTGACTTATTTGTTTTTTATGTGATACTTGTTTTGCATAGATCTCACCTCTATAGTATATAAAGGTAAAATGCATAAGTTATTAGTAACCATAAAATCGTCAAAGCATATAGTTCTTAACACTTCTCGTTTTCGACGTCTCGAGCCTTATCATGTTGCAACACAAGTTCAAATATGTTTGTTATGTTGTATTATGATTAAAACATCTAACAAACCATTGATAACGTTTAAAATATATTTTACAGTCATTAAGTATTTATAATATCATTCATTCTTTTTCGAACCTCATTTTAATGGATATGATTTTACAAACTAGCCTAATGATCAAAGTTACATTTATTTTATATACTCTTAGTGCAAATGCTGACATATATATCCTTTATATTTTAATGATGATAAATATATATTAAGAGACACTGCTTAAAACCGAAAAGACACGGAATCAGGTCTGGCACGCCAAGCTGACGCACTACAGCCATCGCCAGGCTCTGTCTCGTGTGCGCTTGATTTTTCAAAGTCGGCTTTCATCTTTCCCACCAAGGTTTGATCTTTTTAATACAAAGTTTGATTTTTCAAATGGATAAAACGCACAAAAACGTTTAAAAACGTAAAAAGAGGACTAACGGTGCAAATACCATTAGTCCTGAAGGCTAACGGTGTAATATTTTCTATCTCGTTAAGAGATAACGGAGAAATAATTTGTACCGTTAGTCCTCATTGTAAACGAGGGATGTATGATGTTAAACGTTTGGCTAACGAATGATGTAAGATGCCAATTATTTCTGACAGTGATGTAAGATGTCAGAAGAAATTGCAAACCACAAGGATGTATTTTGCAGTTTACTCTGTTGACATAAATAATGCATAAAAACGTTATTTATATTTTTCGATATCTCTACGTTTTAACGATCAAAAATGTAAAATCATTAAACGTAAGATTACTACGTAAACAAGTATTAAGCTAGTTTATATCATTTTATCCAACTTAATCACTTAAGGTATGAATAAACAAGTGCTTAATACATCCCATGATCAAAGGGGTATTTAATTAATTATTACAAAGTTTATTTAATTATATAAACATATTATATATTTTTGAAAAACACTTTTGGTAATAAAGAAAAATGTTTTAATCATACTAAATATATGAATTCAAATTTTTAACCAAAATCAGTTAGTTTTTCACCAAATAAACTTTCCCCACTAAAAAACAAAGTTTCTGGCCGTTACAGCTGGGCGGCCCCCTTAATTATAAGGGGCGGCCACCCATACAGTATTTTCTACTGTTTTCTTTTGCATCTTGTGACTCCTTTTGCTAGTCTCAGCTACCATTTCCTTTTAAAAGTAAACTAATTTTGGAATCTAACCACTTATTTTCAAATTAATTCCATTTCTAAACATGTTTTCATACTATATAATCCCCATGCATGTTTAATTCACACTCCATCATCCTCAACCTTCATCAAACTTCATCCTTCCACCATGTCATCACCAAGAACCACAAACTCAAACAATGCCAAGAAACAAAAACTTGTCATTATTCCATCAAAACAACTCTTCATTGACCTCACTAATGAAGATAACACCACTCCATCACCTCATCATCAATGCTCATCTCCTAGTCCACCTAATGCACCCTCAAAAACACCTTCCACAAATGGAACCTCCACTTCCTCCATACCATCAACATCATCCATCAATGACTATATCAACTCTCATCTATCACCTCCACCAAGGGTACCACCACCACCACCTACCATTGAAGATGCATCTCTTGACATCACCCTTTCACTATCACCCATCACACCTCTTGATGCAAACCTCCAATCACCACCAATCAACCCACCAAATTTCAATCTCATCCCATGGAGCTTACTTGAAGCCCATGGGGACACATGCCTTTGTTGCATTCATAACCGAACAATCATCTTCGGTCTAAGAGATGAGATGTTCTACATGTTTTCACACATTGAAAACGTGTTCCATCAACTACACACCACAACTACACCTCCACCACCACCAACAAACACAACTCCACCACCACCAACAAACACATCTCCACCACCACCATCCACATACACACCTCCACCACCATCAACAACAAACACATCACCATCATCACCATCTCCATGTTCCCCATCATTTCCACCAAATTAAACATGCTTGGTATTTTGCAAATAAAATAGTTTAAACCATTTTGGATGGCAAGCTCTAGGAAGACTTTCATATTAGAGCTTTGGTTAATTTTTTTTATGTATGCTTGTAAGCCTTCATGGCATTTGTTCCTTGCACTTCTTGTTGATGTATTATCTTGCAAATTGATGTATTAACTTGCTAGTATCAATGATTACTTCTAGTTTTTCTTTCTCTTCTTGCATGCTATATATATATATATTGCTTGTCCACTAAATATTTTTTGCAAGAATTCCATATCTCGATTCTTCTTATGACCTCAAAACGAGGGGGAGTATACGTCAAGGGGGAGCTCCAAATTAATCGGGATAACCTTTTTGATGCTAACAAAAAGCGGGAGAATTGATATAAACTCACAATAATACTTGTATATATACTAATTTTCGTTTAATGAGTTTAGATTTTGTAATCATCAAAAAGGGGGAGATTGTTGACATAAATAATGCATAAAAACGTTATTTATATTTTTCGATATCTCTACGTTTTGACGATCACAAAATGTAAAATCATTAAACGTAAGATTACTACGTAAACAAGTATTAAGCTAGTTTATATCATTTTATCTAACTTAATCACTTAAGGTATGAATAAACAAGTGCTTAATACATCCCATGATCAAAGGGGTATTTAATTAATTATTACAAGGTTTATTTAATTATATAAACATATTATATATTTTTGAAAAACACTTTTGGTAATAAAGAAAAATGTTTTAATCATACTAAATATATGAATTCAAATTTTTAACCAAAATCAGTTAGTTGTTCACCAAATAAACTTTCCCCACTAAAAAACAAATTTTCTGGCCGTTACAGCTGGGCGGCCCCCTTAATTTTAAGGGGGCCGGCTACGAATTAAGGGGACCGGCCACGCTCCCCTGTCAGAAACTGTCAGAATTTTCTCTTATAAATACCACCTTAAATCTGGTATTTTTCCTCACCTTTTGCACGAAAATTTTCAGATCTAAATCTCTCTAAACATCTTCTAAAACCCTTTGATCACTAGATTATTAATCCTTGTTTCAAGTGATTCAATCCCTTCTCATCCATCCTCATCTAAAGTGCAAAAGAAGAATACTCCTTCAACAACCAAGTTTAAGAAGTATTGTAGATTAGTTGTGTACATTGTGTAAATTACTTATGTAGTTGTGTTGTGCTTGTAATAAGTAGTTTTAGGAGAAGTAGAAGTTGTGTAGAGAAGAAGAAGTTGTAAAGTTGTGTGAAGTAGTGAAGAAGGTGTGGTGTGTACTAGTAGTGAAGAAGTTGTGAAGAGTCGTGAGATTGGTTCTAGCTAGGATTAGAACCCGACATCTAGCTTTGTGTCGTTAAGCCGGTGTAAGCGAAAGTTGTGTAAGGTTTCTCCGCCACAAGGGAGTTTGTTGACATAGTGAAGAAAACTCTCGAGTAGGTGACTCGAAGAGTGGAGTAGGAACAAGGAAGGTGACCTTGTAGCCGAACCACTATAAATTCTTGTGTTGTAGTTTGATCATTCTAACTCTTTACTTTCATTACTTATTTACTTATACTATATTTGCTTAGTTAGTTAGTAACTATATAATTGTTCATATAATGAAAGTATTGAATTCACATAAACTAGAATAGAAGTTTTTAAAACAAACTTGTTTTTATAAAAATTTTAAAACGGACGTAAAACTATTCAACCCCCCCTTCTCGTTTTCCACATACTCCAAGTTTGTATATGATAGTTAAGATGTTATATAATCTCGCAACAAGATTTGTACTTTAGAGATGAGTATAATACCTTCTCCCATTTCATCAAACGACAACTCAAAAACATTTTATAAAACCCCAATCAAAGCCCATTAGCCAACTCTAAACGTTTTATCAAACAAGGATATTCATGGTTTTACAAAACTTTCAAATGAAAACATACAAGTAGCTATAATCTTTATGTGTGTCTTAGCTAATCACTTATCGGGTCCACCCCCTTATTGAGAAAACAAGTTAAGGTTACTTTGCGTAAATACACTTTCCTTTTACAGGTTAATGCTTTATTAAACTTGCAAGACATTTAACTTAGTTGCATCAATGTGATTAGTTAACATTTTAATGTGGCTTAACAATAGATTATAACATTTGAATTTTGAATTTGAAGTGAGAATCTTTTTTGCACTCTTTTATCCAACCCTTGCTCCCCACTCAGAATGCTTTCCCTCTCATTCACTCACATTCCTTTGATTCAAGCCACATTCATCCTTGGCATATTTGAATTTGAATTTCAAATTGAAGCGCAAGGCTTTGTCCGATACTTGGGCACCACACAAAGATAAACCCTTTCATCCAACATTCTCTTCTTCTCTCCCAAATGGACAAAAGCACTAATCCATTCTTAAACACTTTTCTACTCCTACTTAAGCCTCACTTACCATGGCTAATGAGTTGGTTTGACCTAACCCTAATTGGGGCTTTGAAATTGACTTAAGAAGATAGAAAGTGAAGTACGCATGGGGTTTAACAAGAGCCAACAACTAGTTATCAACAAGAGGACAAAATAAGTCCTTGCGGTGAAACGATATTATAAACTAAGTCCTTTTCAAATAAGTAGCACTTCTAGTCCTAAATCGGTTAAAACTTAACTGAACTAATATTCTAATGTTCTATACTTAATATTTTAAATCTTTCTAACTAAACCATAAAATTTAAAGTGTTATTTCTTAAGTGGGCCATTTATCATATCTTATGCGCCTCATGCATTTTTACATTTGTGCACCTTAATGCACAAGTTTGTGCACTTTCATAGATTAGGTGGGGTTTTTATTAAATGGGGAATAAATGCATCAGTTGAAATCAAAAGTGCATATATGCGATTGGATGCATAAGTCAAATATCCTTGTAAAAGTGTATGGGCTGAAGACTAAAAGTACATATATGCACCTAGATGCATAGCTATGCGCCTTGATGCACCACAATGCATAGTTTATATGCGCCACGATGCAAATTCTAGTGCATGGCGGTTCATTGCGGTAAATTAGAAAAAGTTAGGTTTTGATTCGTAAAAAAGTTACATTAATTGACAGTATATTATATAAACAACTCTTTTAACAAAGTTAAAATTTTTATTTCTGAGACTCTTACAACAACCTCATAGCACATTTCTCATATTATAAAACCAAGTGTTGATGCAAATAATGTCTAAAAACATTATTTTCATCTTTCGATATCCCTATGTTTTGATGATAACAAAATGTGAAAACATCTTACGTCAAAACTAGCGTAAACAAGTTTTTAGTTGATATATCCGATTTGTACGTTAATCACTCTAGGTATGAACAAACAAATTTACAACTTGACAAATAATCAAAGAAGTGAATTTGTGTTTTGAACTTCACATTTTTAGCTTGACAAAACTTTCTTTTCAAAAATACATTTTACAAATTATTTTTGAAATATAAAGAAATGTTTTATTTGGGAAATTCATTTCAAAAATCCCCAATAGCTATATTTTACCCAAACCAGCTCCAAACTCCCCCAAATAAAATTTCACCACTAAAGACAAAATATGGAGCGTTTTTGTCTGGCACGGTACCACTAAATTTAGTGGTACCGTGTGACAATTAGTGGTGTCGTCCCTTTAA
Source organism: Artemisia annua (assembly GCA_014162995.1). Classification (NCBI taxonomy): domain Eukaryota; kingdom Viridiplantae; phylum Streptophyta; class Magnoliopsida; order Asterales; family Asteraceae; genus Artemisia; species Artemisia annua. The sequence continues at coordinate 8,016 of LBNU01013209.1, forward strand.
AACGGTCAGATTTTCAGTTTCTATAAATACCACCTCATTTCCCAGATTTTGGCTATCCTTTCACACACTTAACATTCTATAGTTATATCCTCAATCACCTAAACTCTCCTTTGATCATTAGTTAGTTTTCTTTTGTTTAAAGAGTGATTTTTTCATCCAACCAAGAATCATCTACATACCTCTACTAGTCAAGAGAAGAACACAAAGTATCAAGAAGATACAAGGTGTTGGTGTCATAGAGTAGTGCACTTGCATTACAAGTTGTCTACTTAATTGTATCATGATATACATCAAGTGTATTAGTGTTTCATAGTCATTGTGTCGATCATTGTGATCTTGTTGAGATCTTGGGGATCTCTTGAGTGTTAAGTGATATAGTATTGATCAAGTGGATCAAGAGTTGATTGTGTGGATCTTGTAAGGATCGTGTAGATTGTGTGAGGATCGTGTAGATCGTGTGATAAGTGAGGACCGTGTGAGAAGTTAGGATCGTGTGGATCGTGGTAGATTGGTACTAGCTAAGATTAGTACTCGACATCTAGCTTAGTGTCGGAAAATAACATAAGCGACGTTGTACGGTTTTCTCCACCTGAAGGGAGTCTTGTTGATATAGTGCTAGAACTCTCGAGCCGGATACTCGGGGAGTGGAGTAGGGCGAAGAAGAGCTTCCTGACCGAACCACTATAAATCTTGTTGTCTTGGTTTGATCTTTCCATCTCTTCTCTTCACTTACTTATTGCATATTTGTGTTAGTATAGTGTTGTGTTCATATTGGTGTTGATTGATTTCATCTACAATTGAATCTAAGTTTTTCATTGAGAAATTTTTATAACTAAAGAAAAAAAGTCGGCAAACTATTCAACCTCCTTTCTAGTTTTCCACAATTGGTATCATAAACCACGTCAGGCAAGATTCTAAAGTAAACTTGTTAGAACCTAAGTTTATCAACGTTTAGTCAAGTCTCGGTTATTTCAGTCATTGTAACAGGTTGCTAAGTTATTTATGTTATTTATGTTTAAGTGTAAGTCAATTAAGTGTCCAATGGGCCACAAGCCCAACGTTTAGAAAAAGGAAGGAGAAAGTGAGTGTTGCCCTAGCTCCTCTCCTATAAATAGGACCTTATGTATTATCTTACACTTGTTGGTTATTTCAATATCATAAGGAAACTCTTGCACTTTTATTCTTCATATTTGATCTAATCAACCAAACTCTATTTCTCATCTTATTTCTATCAGATCAATACTTGTGTTTACAATATGGTGACCTAACAAGTGGTATCAATCGCTAGAAGAAGGTGTAACCTTTTGTTTTTGTTCTCTACGATCCAAAACCAAGGTTTTTATTCGTTATTTTTGATTAAAGTTTGCTACTTTCTTGTTTGTTTCGTGTTTATATCACATATTTGTCATTAAATTTGTGTTACAAACTCAAACAACCAACAAAATATCAAATTTTTTTCAAAAATACGAACGTTTCTAAACTTGTACTTGTTTTCGAAATTTTTCAAATTTTCAAAAAAGAGTTCAAGTTTGCAACTTTCTTTAAGATTTCATCATTTTAAAGTTAGTTGTACAAGAATCTTGGAATAAAAACGTGTTTTTGGCTTGCTTATAACAAAAACAAAAATCTGCCAACTTTTGCAACTTATCGAGAACATTGGACCCTAATCTATCGAGATCATACTCCGTTTCTCCTAAGGTGTTTTCGTTGATTACTCAGTGCTTTTCTCTCTTGTATAAGAAAGAAAACACTTTGACTCGTTGGATATTATCGATTTTGTATAATCTCGATAATTTGTAGAATTTTTTTTTCAAAAATTTTGAACTTTCGAGATCTTTTCTGGTTTGTCGAAATCTTTTGATTTTTGAGATCCTTGGAAAACTTTCGAAATCCTTTCATAATTTTCGAGAACTTTGCTAATTTCTACTCTTGTAAAATTTCTCGAAACTTTTGTTAATATTTCTCGATAATTTTGACATTTTCGAGAACTTTGAACATTTTCGAGATCTTTGGCATTTTTTCGAGATCTTTTGGACTTTGACTGTTTTTCGAGATATTCTTCAACAAAGTTTCGAGAAAACACTTGGGATAGTTTTCAAGGCTTGGCATTACACTTATACCTTCTACAAGATCCATTTACACACAAGTCTTTCATCATGTCTCAACCACCGTACTACAACTTTCATCATCAGCAACCCTATCATCAAACACAATTGTTTTGTCAACAACAACAACAATATCAACAACAACAACCTCAACAATCATATCCATATAATCAAATGGTCTCTCAACAACATGTCATGATGCATCAACATCAACAACTGCCTCAACCTCCACCATTTCCTATGCAACAAATCACTCAACCGTCAAAACAAACTCATTGGTTTGACCAAATGTGTGAAGTCATCACTACTCAACAATC
>LBNU01013209.1:34221-54136 GCA_014162995.1 Artemisia annua
AACCATTTAAGAACAAATAACCAAACTCCTTTTGTGTGTGTAAACCAACAACCTGTGTGTGTAAAACCATCCAAATAAAACTCATTTGCTTATAAAAGTTCTTGTCGAATTACCATAAAATCCATGTATTCTTGAAGCCTCTTCCCCTCAAACAATTAAACTTTACAAAACAAAGCTGTCAAGAAACCTTTAATATCGACACAAAACCGAGCAGCAGAGTAAATAATTTGAACAGCAGAGTTATACCCAAGCAGCAGAGTGAAAAATCATGTAGCAGCAGAGTATAAATGTATGGCAGCAGAGTTATGTCCAAGCAGCAGAGTGAAAATATAACCAGCAGTAGAGTATTTTTCTTTAAGCAGTAGCGTTCTAAGGGTAGCAGCAGAGTTTAAATACTCAACAGCAGTAAAGTACTAAAGGTAGCAGCAGAGTGAAAATATACGAGAAGCAAAAATTCCAACTGCTCTGCTGACCCACTTTATAATCATAAATCACCATCACATTGAAAAGAAAACGACAGATCTGCTTTTCCTTTTATAAACCTCGACCAATTAATTAGATCAGCAACTATGACCAATCATTCTTGTTGTGTAGTACGAGGTTATCCACTCACGCATAACTTTTGATAATTGCAAAACGAATCTTAAGCCACATGCAAGAAACAAATATTTACCACTGACCAATTTATTATATTGGCTCACAAGACAAACCGACACATGATAATGAACACCAATCAGATCTATTGCATCAGCCAATAAACGACTTATACAAGGTTACCCATAATCAATTCATGTACGAGGTTATACTTATCATGTATGACAACTTCATTAATTTAAACCTCGAATATTATATTGCACCAGATCTATGCACCAACAATCTTGAATATTGTATGTACAAATCAAGTATATCACCGTCCCATGATTAAACATTGACCAATGAAATCACAACAACTTCTTATCCAGACGACACCTTAAAATGTCGCAAAATTGTCGCTAAAACCTTAAAATCAACAAAAATTGATCATACACAACCATAGCTGCTCTCTTTCATGAATCTTTAGACACCAAACATCGTATAACCAACTTCTATGATGAATTTATTCAATAGAAACCGAAATCAAAGAAGTTGATATAAAGAAAACCCTAAAAATTCGACTTACATAATATGTTTCTGCAGCAGACTTTGAGAATTTTTTATCTTTTTATTGGAAGCTCCGATCAAAGATCCCTCCGGTGGAACTCTTCCTTGATATGTAGAGAACCTCCAGTAAAAATTTCAGCCCGATCCAACGGTTAACGAAGGAGAAATCGCCTTTACAAAACAGCACTGCAGAAAGTTGCGAAAATTAGAAACAAAGTCGATTTTCTTCTTCATTCTTCGACTAAAAACCTTGTAAATCCCTAGGTAACGAGCTCCCCAAGCTCTGATACCACTTGTTGAATCGTTGTAGCTCGAGGTTGTTTAGACCTCATATCATCAAGGAACACAATAATAACAATGATAATAACATGCAGCGGAATAAGAACAAATCAAAGTTATTGCAACAAGGTTTTTCCACATCGCCTTCAATTATTATTTGATCAGAATAATAACGTGTTACCTAACTGTAACAAGGATCTAAGACACCTCAGATCTTGAAGGATACGAACTAACTCTAGTCTAGGCGTTTACATAAACCATACACCCTAGACACACACACACACCTTTAGTAATCTACATTATGGAAGATTTGTGAAAAACCTGTACCTTGCCTCTCTTTATATAATAGAGAGTGCTAGGTTTACAAAGAGATAATACCGAATAATACAAAGAAATCTTCCTACGTATATAAAATATCCTGTAATATTTTTTCTTTGTAGCTTTCTCTCTTTGTCATCTTTAGCCCTTCTTGTTTTCATTCTTCTTGTTTTGTCTCATCAAATCTATAAACCCAACAATTCATGTTCATTTGTTCTTATAAACCGATTTAGATTTCCCTTACACTTAGCTTTTGCAAAATACCTTTATATGTAGTTGAGACGAAGTTAAAAACAAAATAAAGCATTTTCACAATTTAGTTTGAAGCATGAATCAATAACAAGAAATATAACTTACATACGGAAACAAATAAAATCAAATAAACAAACAAAACAAGACACACAAAGCATGGGTTGCCTCCCAAGAAGCGCTTGTTTTTGTTCGAGTCACGAGCCTGACTCTACCCTTATTTAACGGAAATAGGGGAGGTTTTCCCTACACTTAGGATTAAGTGCGGGTAGAAGTAGCGATACACACCATCTCGGTGGAAGTATGCCACGTGAGGGAAGAGTGGTGGATGAATTATATGCTCAAAGATGTGGGATCCTATCATCATAACCTTACCTAATTCAATTCGGTCAATGGGTGAATTAAAGTTTTCTCCTAAAAAGGGATCATCTTCTATCAACTTCGAGAGACTCCTAGTTGGAAATCTATCTTGACCTAATAAACCCGGTTTAAACCCATAATGTTTCTTGTGATCTATCATAAGTGGGTTATGTAAGCATGTAAGGTCTTGGCTCACTCCTATGTTAACTTCCTCTCTACAAAGCTGAAAGTCTACTACCCTCAACGTAAAACTACCCGGACTAAATGTTTTGATGGGTGGATCGGGACCTATTTCAATTCCTAAATTCTCATCCAAGGATGGAAGATTAGGTAACGGTTGTGGTTGAGGCTCCGATTCATCAAACTAGGAACTTCCATAGAACTAAGAGCAAGGTTATCATTACAAGTGTTCAAACCTATATCCTCTAGTCGTGTTTGGTTCAAGGGTTCTACCTCCATCGGGGTTCCTATAGTCTCTTCTACTTCTTCATGCATATTACATCATTTATCTACAAGTGAAGAAAAAGTTCTCAAGTCGAGGTACAAGATGAAGACAAAGAGCGTCAACTGTAGACATCCTCAGCACTTGAAGAGCCGATGATAACCTTTCTTTATTTGTATTTGTACTTGTAGGAAATGTTGTAAGTAATCCCTTATGTCGCCCCATTGGGGGAAGATTGTTAGAACCTAAGTCTAATTTGGATCCTTCCACTTCTACAGGAATAGTAGCCACTCATAGCGTTAGCAGATCCAAGCATAAACGAATGAAAAGGAAGAATAGGATTTTGCAACGTAGAAGAGAGACACTAGAAGTCTCTGAAGTAGAAGAACACCCTAGGACTTTGAATAAGACTCATCCTGCACTAGATTTAGATACTAATTTGGCAAATTGTAATCCTAATCTTTGTGTAACGAATGATGAACCTTTGAATGTTTTAAAAGTTGATGCTTCATGTGTGTTTTGTCGTAATAGCATATTATCTGGTGATCATTCTAAATGTGTTGCATATTCTCTTTTATCTCGTTTTAAGAAATGTACATTAGGCAGAAAATCTAGGTCCACTAATGCTTCTAAATCTGTGCTAGGACTTATGCCTTGTGTAGTTTCTAAGAATGATATAGTCAACCCAGTAGTTGCGAAAAATACCTCTAGGATCATGCCAACTGTTACTGAATTTGATATAAAGAAGGCTAAATCTGGTTGGAATTGGCAACGTTGGTTACAAAGGACACATAACTTTAAATGGATTCCTAAAATTGTTAACATGTGTGCTTCTAACCCAACGGAACCTACAACTTCTTCGGGTTCCACCCTTACCATTGTACCATCGTCGTCTCTTTCATGTGATGCAGGTGGTGCAAATTGTTCTCTGGATTGTTGATAGCGGATGCTCCCGACACATGACAGGCAATGTCAAACTGTTAAGAAACTTTGTCTCAAAGTTCATTGGTACTGTCAGATTCGGGAATGATCATTTCGCTGCAATTATGGGGTATGGATACTATGTCAGTGGGAATATCGAAATTAGTCGTGTTTATTATGTTGAAGGCCTCGGTCACAATCTATTTTCAGTCGGTCAATTTTGTGATGGTGATCTGGAAGTTGCATTCAGGGAGAAAACATGCTTTGTTCGTGATCTACAAGGAAATGATTTCATGTCCGGCACACGTGGAAACAGTCTTTATACAATTTCAATGTCCGACATGACCGCTTCCTCTCCCATTTTCCTACTTCCAAAGGCTGAATCGACAAAATCCTGGTTATGGCACCAACGCATGTCACATCTCAACTTCCGAACTATGACTGATCTTGCTCTCCATAAACTAGTTGACGGTCTACCAAGGTTCAGATATACCAAAGATCACTTATGTCCCGCTTGTGAACAAGGAAAGAGCAAACATGCACATCTAAGTTCTAAACCAGAACCAAGTACCGATCACGTTCTTCAACTTCTTCATATGGATTTATGTGGCCCAATGAGAGTACAAACGATTAATGGGAAACGATACATACTTGTGATAGTCGATGACTTCTCCAAATGGACTTGGGTCTACTTTCTTCGAAGCAAAGATCAAGCTCCAACGATGATAATCACCTTTCTCACGAAAATTCAGGTTCAACTTCACAACACAGTCAGGATTGTAAGAACAGATAATGGAACTGAATTTAAGAATCAAACTCTTCGTGCATACTTTGAGAAAGTTGGAATTGAACATCAAACATCAATTGCACGGACTCCCGAACAAAATGGAGTGGTCGAAAGACGCAACAGGACGTTAGTGGAAGCCGCACGAACGATGCTCATTAATGCTCAATTACCAGATTATCTTTGGGCAGAAGCCGTCTCTACCGCATGTTACACCCAAAATCGTTGTATGATCAATAAACGTCACAAAGTCACACCGTATGAAATTGTTCACAAACGAAAGCCTAACATACAACACTTTCATGTATTTGGTTCTCTATGTTATCCGAATAATGATCGTGATGATCTTGGAAAACTTAAAGCAAAGGCTGACATCGGTATCTTCATTGGATATTGTGAAAATTCAAAAGGATTTCGAATCTACAACCGTCGTACTAGAGAAATTCAGGAAACGATCCATGCTAATTTCGATGAGCTCACAGAAATGGCTTCTGAGCAAAACAGCTTAGGACCCGCAACCAACCGCCTAAACCATACAGATTCTTCAGCTGAACCCTTGTCACTAACTCGTTAAGAATTGGAAACGTTGTTCTCTCCTTTGTTCGATGATTCTTTTGAGACACGTGCACCAGATGTATCCACTAGTTCCGCTGCTCAACCTGATAATATTCAAATACCTGATACAACGGTTACAACAACAACAACTGTAACACCAATACCGACAACCTAACTGAAGATCTGAATCAACAACATTTACCCGAACCTACAAATTATGATCCAAATGCATTCTTCAATCCGTTTGCTCTGACTCCGAACCTTTCAGATATTGTTGAGTCGTCAACACGCAACTTGGAACCAACTAATATGCAGCAGTTCCATTGTAATACCTAAAAATTCTAAACGTGTAAAATGACCAAAATGCCCCTACAACTAAATATCTTAATAATTATTTATGAATTACCAAATAAGCCCTAACAACTTTGAAATTTACTGCATATGATCTAAACAACTTAACGAAACCTTATAATTGAAATTCTTAACATATTTTGAATCCGGAAATATTTAGAAATCTAATATAAAATACGAGAACTATTTTNAATTTATGGTATCAGAGCCAGGTTAGGTCGGCGGATTTATAAACCGTAGAGCTTAGGCTATGACCTGTGAGTATTAGGCCCTTAGGTTTTGCACCTATATGAACTTAAGTCATGACCGGTGAGGATTGGGTAGACTAGGACATTGGTTAAGTAGCATTGCTTCCGCATCACTCTGATTCGTGCCTCTTCCTTTAGTTAAGCCTTATAAGAACATTGTTTCAGAGGTTAGAAAATTATGCACAACCTAAGGTTCAGTAACCAAGTAAGTTTAGAATACCTTAAGAACTGTATGATTATGCTTCACACCATTTAAGTTTCACCTTCTGATTCTGATTCCCATCTCTGGTTTGTTGATAATCAGTTTGATATTTTCTGACCATTCGGAAGATTCTTACAACCCTATGCGTTTGACACGTTCTGTGAATTCTTCTGCTTATGCTGGGCATACTAAGTTTTCCTTTGACACTATTTGATTTCCCATAACTCTTTTCTACTCCTATGAGAAATCTAGTGGTTATTAGTCATGAGTTTAGGAAATTGTCTACTCCATTCCGATAATGAAACTAGGACTACTAATGTTTTCCTTTGGAAGGTTATAATTCTGACAATAATCCGAGTATAGGTTGATTTCCCTAAATTCTTTCTGTTAATAATGATTAGGACACCACATGATAATGAAGATTGACAATGGTAGTGATAGGTTGCTTATTCACAATTTGAGATAAAGTATGGGCATCATGAGGGCATATTTATATGATGCTGGTATTATGACGCCTGGCCAACGTGATAATACTCACATCATATAACGTGCACTTATTGTGATCATAGGATATCTTGAAGAGTGCCTAAGAATCTTTTGATTTTTGTCTATTGGATTATCTGCGATTAGTGAGACTTTAGGATTCATTCTATCTGTGCGTATGCTCTACCTTAATCGTTAGATATCTGGATACGTTTGAACTCTCGTCGTATGTGTATTGATCATTGTTCGTCTGTTAAGGACCTTAGGACTCATCGTAGAGCTTCCTACCGTTTGATTTCCACACTCAATCTGTTTTCTGCGAGTACTATAGAGAAATCATCTACCATCTGCTACATGTGTGCAATCGTTGAACTAAATTATGATCTGCTCTAGATAAGATATGAGGTTATGAAGTTCTGATAAGAAAGATATGTCTGTTTATTGAAATCTGTTGGAAAGGTTGTTCAGAATTGACGCTACTTCTGTGACTAAAAGATTCTGCGTTTGTTTCATCACCATAATTTCTGCAATTCGATTCATTTCCATCTGATCTGCCTAGTCAATTTTCGCGGACGAAAATTTTTTTTAGAGGGGAAGAAGTTGTAATACCTAAAAATTCTAAACGTGTAAAATGACCAAAATGCCCCTACAACTAAATATCTTAATAATTATTTATGAATTACCAAATAAGCCCTAACAACTTTGAAATTTACTGCATATGATCTAAACAACTTAACGAAACCTTATAATTGAAATTCTTAACATATTTTGAATCCGGAAATATTTAGAAATCTAATATAAAATACGAGAACTATTTTACGTGACACGAATATAGTTTTGGACCGTTTTCTCTTAATTCACAAACTAGTAACAACACAAATGACCCAAATAACTAATTAAGCCCATAAGTTTCTTGTTTTCCTTGGCCCAACCTCGACCCAACATACAATAAATAAAAGATACGGTTGTTTATTTTTTACAACATTATACGCCTAAAAAAAACTAACCCTAAGCGACATAAAAGTTCTGGTATTCTTTCTCTGTTCTGATCGAGACAAAGAGACAACAACAAGAAGATTTGTTTGATCGTGGATCCAAGCTAGGAATGAATAGGGGTTGTGTTTTGCTCGAGTTTTCTTGTGTTGATTGGTTCTATCGTCCTTGTTCTGGTTCTGTGTTGTCAAGGCACTCAACAAGGGTAACACCCATCTCTTTGTTCCTTGTTGATGTTATTTAACGTTATATTACATGTTTTGTTTTGCTGTTGTAATCGACTAAAAAGAAAAGAAAGAGTAAACTAGGGTTTGTTTAGGGTTAGGGTTAAATTAACTTGGATGATAATAATTATTCAATGATTGGTCATTAATGAGCTTGGTTTAAGGTTTTGTGATTTTAATAAGGGTTTAGGGTTGTGGGTATGATTTTATGTGTTAGCTGTCCAGAATTTTGGGTTGAATTGGGAGGTGTTCAAATTAATGCTCCTCACATGTTTTTCTGTAACTCTTGATTCTAAACTTAGTTTTATGTCTTAGTTAAGTTTTCCAATTGGTTTGAAGTGATTTCAAGTTGTTTTGGTCGTGTTTTTGATTTTTGTGTGATTAAGTGTCAAAGCTGAGTAAATCGGGTCTGAAAATCAGTAGCAGTTTTTGATTTTTCATTTTCAAACCGTAAGGAGTTAGGAGCTCTCCTTTGACAGGAGTAATACTTGGGTTATATGTGACTTCCAGGAATTTTTATGGATTTTTCTAAAGGGTATAAATATGTCTCTTAAGTGCAAACTTTCCGGGTGTTTCTGCAGTTAATTTTCTGGAATGGTTTTTGGAAACGATTTTTCAAAGAGTATTTGTACTTGTTAATAAATTCTGGAAAACTTTGTGTGGGTTCTAAAGACATTGAAGTATCTCTGTGAATTTTTGTGAATTTTATTTTTGAGTTCTAATATGGATAAAAAAATTCGTAGAGTTGTGACCTATTTATTGATAAAAGCTGAATTTTTCTTAAAAGATGAATTACACACTTAAAGCCTATTATATCATTAATATGGGTAACATAATCATAATGAATCTTTAATTAAGTGTCTAATACAGTAAATGAACTACCTATGATCTTTATATAACCTAATATGATATTTAATTTGACTACTAACTCTAATTTACTACTATTGGGAATTATAACCAAATTAAGCATGAACACTTGATTATTAATTCGTATAGGTTCCGTGAAGCGGGAGTGATCCGTGACTCTTCTTGTGTGACCTTTCTTTCTTTGTCATTTGCATTTGAATCAGGTACAGATATTCTGACCTTTTCAGTAAAGGTTTCTCATGATTTCTTTTCTCTTGCTATCTTTCATTCTGATTAGGATTCCCTATGCCATTGCTATGAATCCCTTTTTGTTTTCTAAACCTTTTCTATGATGAACCTTTGTTATATCTGAACTTTCTGGTTTGAACTTTCTGATTTGGACCTTATGATATGGACCCTCTGATATGTATATCTGATTTGGACTATTATGATGACCTATGATCTGTGTCATTTTATGACATTCTGTTTGACCTATTCTAGTTTGACACCCGAGCCAAATTTATTTCACTAGGCATGGGGGTTCCATGTCCGTGTCAGTGATGCACCTCTGACATGACTCTAGGGCAGTAGAGTGATGTTCTACCACGTCCCTTTGATTGGTCTGCATGTGAATGGGTAGGGGCGTATGGATGCATCCTAGATCTGTTATCTGTTATCTGTTATCTGTTATTATCTGGTGATTGATGCTGCGTGCATGCACGTCCTTCACAACTCTGGTAGGTCTCCCCTACATATGTTTCCTTATGTGTGATTATGGTTATGATATATTATCTGTTTATGGGCTCGTGGTAGATGACTATCCTTTACCTTTATCTTTATTTCTGTTCTCAGTTACTTTGATTATTTTTCAGTTATTTCCGTTACACCATATTCTGTATTCGTTTCTGTTTCATATTACTTTGTTGTTATATCTGTTCACTGAGCTTTCGTAGCTCAGCCGCATTTCTTTTCTTCCGCGGCAGGTACTCAAGATTACTTCTGGGATGGCTTTCTGGGGATTGAGAGTAGAGCTGAGTGCAGACTTGACCATAGACATTTTAGAATACTGTTATTTATGTATTTGAAAAGATTCAGAAATTAGTTTTATTCATTGTTTTCCTTTGGTTATTTTGTAAGGCTTCCGCTTTGTTGTATTAAATATGTTCTGATGTGAAACCATAATGTGACATCTCTACCCTTGTCGGGTCGGGGTGTTACAAAGTACATAATGGAGAAAAATTTATATCGCTTATCTCTAGGGATGTATTGTATTTAACTTTTACTAACGGAGAGATGATTATCGCCAAAATTTTCTGATAGTGATGTTTAGTGTGAAAACTCACAAACCACAAAAAGGTATTTTGCAGGTTACTCAAAGATCAATTTTAACTTTTGATATTTTAGGCAAAAATTTAACAATTATAAGTTCTATTAACTAATCATAATAACTAATTTTATCACGTAACATAAGCGAACTCTCTTATTGCTTCAATTTGATACTTTTCAGACAATCATTTTTCATTTTTGGATTTTCTCCTATAGTATAAAAGATTGGAAACCTATATAATTGATACGAATATATACTAATTATTTTCAAACAAAGTTAAAATAAATGATAAGTTTCATATACCAAACAACTTTATAAAAATATAAGCACCAACTTTCATTCTTTATATAAACTTCAGCTCTAGCTCTAGCCCGAATTTCAGTCTATTTCGCCAAACATACACTTTGATTAACTACAATCTTCTTTGCTTATGAAAGCTTATAGCTTATAAAAGCTTCTATAAGTTTGTGTGACAAACGAAGCTTATCTTATAAACTATTTTATTTTAAAAGCTCAAGCCGTTATTGTAACATCCCGATTTTTACAGAAAATAATAGTGGATTTATCTAAATTCCTATTGGTTACGGCGAGTATTTTAGAGAAATAATAGAAAAGTCTCACTTTGCCGGAATTAATAGCATAGTTAGTCAGGACTTGTTATGTAATATGAGATACCGATATATGACTCAGTTTGCAAGACGGTTTTATCATAAAAGGTTTATTGCGTTAGGTAGCCTAACTTAATAGCCACCACCTCGTCTTCTCTTTTCCGGCCAAAATCAACCTCTATAATTGCCTCTCTACCTCTCTCAGTGGTATGCAATCAATTATTGGGTTGTATTTATCTACGAGGTGGTGTGCTATTATTTTTTTTATCTTATGGCGGCTGGAAACCCTAACTTTTAATCGATCTTGTTTCCTGGATTCATTGTCGGTTCTATCAATTGATGTTACATATATAAGGTCGATCTCCAGTGATCAAACCACCATCTCTAATCCGTTATCTTAGAGGTGGCGGCTGGTGTGTGTTTGCTTTAACGAAACCCTAATATTTTTCAATCGATTGCCTTTATTGGTGGTTCTTTCTGATTGGTGTTTCGTTCTTTTATTATTGGACGATTGTTTATCATTCAATTCGGTTTGGGTTTCCTAAATCGACTCTATATATCTAATCGTTGCTGGTAGGTTGATGTGCTTTATTTGCGAAACCCTATTGTTAGGGTTTCTTTTCATTTAATCGTGGTTGCTGCTTGTTTGTTGGAAGTATACCCCCGTTGGGTATTGATTTACTGCTGGTACTCTTTTTTTAGGGTTCGTATGTTCTATTATGATGGCTATTACTGGTACGTGGGTTTGTGAGAGAAGGTATGTGACATTTAAGTCTGCTATAGATCGATTTGGGTATTGGGTTGCTACGCATCTGATTAAACCCTTGATGATCTATTTGGTGGTGTCTTGTGGAAGTTAGGGTTTCGTACCTTATTTATCTGATTGTTATTGATCTGCTGGTCATGATGTTGATGTTAGGGTTTCGTTATCCCTATGTATGTTAGGGTATTTTGAAGCCTATCTGCTACGTGTTAACTTGATGTTGCTGCTACTGTTAATGATCTTCGGGTTATGATTTGAGTAGTAGTATGTATGGTAGGGCTTGTTTATACTCTATTAGTCGTTTTTATGGCAGATTCGTGTTTGTACATCAGTTGCTTTGATTGTGCCATACTTTGTGCGGCATGGTTTGCTGTTAATATGATCTGCTGTAGATGGTTTATTGGAAGTTGTACCTGCTCGTTGGTGTGATAACGGTAAACCTTGCTGGAACAATTTAATATTTATTTAGCTTGGGTTTAATTGTGTTTATTCGCTATCACGAGGTACATTTGAAGCTTGGATTGTTGAGGATATTTGTTTGCTGTTCGTTTTACAGTGGATTGAATCAATATTTATATTGTTATTTTTATGAGAATCTGCTGCTGGTTGGATAGTGATGTAAGTTAAGTTGAAGGGTCTTATTCAAAACCCTTATTTTCATCTTTCTTGGACTGTGTTTTATTCCGAGAGGTAAATCATTTGGTCTTGTGATAGATGGTGTTCTATTTGCTGTATGTTAGGGTTAGAGAACCCTATTTTCGTCTATGACTGATCAAGATACATTGGGTTTCATTCTTAGCTTGAGTTTCACCACATTGAAACTTTTAGTAGATGAGTTATTGGATCGAGTTGTAGTGCTTGTTTGGGTTTATTTACCTTTGGATTGTTGCATGGTGCCCTTGTTCTTGCTATATTTGATTGATATCGACGTTTTGGCTGTTTGGAAGGGGATCATGGCATGAAGGTTGCTGGTTCATGAAACTTTGAGTCGATTTGCTCCATATGTTGGAGAATGGCTCAAGGATTTCTTTGGTTGGTTATGCAAGTTCAAGTTCTATGTGGATTGGTTCATATGGAAGATTGATGGAAGTTCTACGATGGCTATGTTCTTGGTGCTTCTTTAGTGAATCATGTTTTAATTCATATTTTTATTCACTTGTATAGTCATTGTAGGTGGTAAGTTTTATTTTGTAAGTTATAAGAATGGCGTGTCATTCTTATAGTCGAGTCTGTAAGTGTCCTAAGGGACTGAGGTGGGGGATATTACCCTCATCCTATTGTACCTCAATGTTTTTTGGAGTAATGAATTTTGCCAGGGTGTAGATCCTTTTACCCAAAAAAAAGCCTAACTTAATAGAAATTACCTAAATACCCTTATGGCCTTATAACAAAAAAATAAATAAATGCCAGGGATAAATCCCCCTCTCATTTTTACACGTGCGATGATAAAGGGGTGTGTGTTTATCTTCAATTTCTTCATTTTGAAGAATCATCAATCATCATCAAATTTTAGCAGGTTTCTAAAAGGCGCCACGGTAGCGCTAAGACGCGAGGTGTGCCCTTCACGTTATGCAATAGGCGAAGGCATTGTCTCTAAGCATGATGTGTAAAGGCGCGAGGCGTGGCACGTTTTTTCAATTTAACTCCGATGAAAAAGTAGTTTTCTTTTTTTTTTCTTTTTTTTTTCTTTTTTTTTTTGGCTAGAAATGAATAAGATTACATGCAATGATAGTTTATTGACTTAATTCCTTACGTATAACACTTTTTTATAAACTCGATATATATGAAATATAATATAATATATAAATCTATAGATATTTTCATATTTTGTGCTACTTTAGGTCACGTCTTAGAAAACGCTATTGCTTCGTCATGTGAGGCTTAGCCATGCCGCCAAGTCATGCCTCGCGCTATTTATAACTTTGAATTTTAGTAAGAATAAAGCAAGGCTAACAAAAGGTTATCAACATAATAAGAATTATGGAGCTTCAAAGATTTTATGTGTTCTTCCCCAATTCAAATGCTCGTAGCATGCGCATGGATTGCTAGTTTGCATATTATGCCAAGGTTGTAAGATGAGACCAAGCTATGTGTTAAATGAGGCGTAATGGGTCAAAAAGGTGTAGCTCATGGGCTATGTAATGAGCTTCTTATCACCATCATATGTTTTTGGAATGCCCCAAAGCAAGAGTTGTTTTTGTAACAAGTTTATATAATTCAAGTCATGTATTTTTATAGTTACAAGTTTTAAAGAGGCGTTTGGTATAAGTCCGTTTTATATAGAAACTTACTCTTCCATACTGTTATGATGTATCCAACATTTTGATATGTTATTAAGTATAAATGAATCATGTTTTCAGAATTTCATGTTTTACAGCATAGGCAAAAAATATGTTTTACAAAAAAAAAAAATAATAATACTTAAAAAAAAATTGTGAATTACGGGCGTTTCACATATAAGAGCATCCACTATGATAAACCTTTTACAAAGGTTTATACATTAATACATCAATAAATTATAGACCTTTTGATTTTATAAACCTACATTCACTATGGTATAAACCTTTGCAAGTTCATAAAATGTTTTTTTTTAACAAATTCATTAAATGCATTGAATTTATAAAAAGGTTCAAGAATTAGGACATCTTCATGCCACATAGACATGAAATGAGTGTCCACTATGGTTGAAATAAATATAAACCTTTTCATGTTTCTTAGACCTTTTCATAAACCCACCATAGTGGATGCCCTAAGCCTTATAAGTTTATATCCCAAACACAACTGTAGTATTGAAGGTTCAAGTCTCACCTGAGATGATGCGAAATTTAATTTGATTATTAGATTATAAATGTTTTTCGTTATTTTTTCATCAACTATATGATTTACACTGATTTCTTTTTGAATATTTTCAATTGGCTTACATAAAAGATGTCTACACATTATATTTTGACCTAACTGATACAATTATTAAGCCGATGATGATGCCAACCATGCAAAAGTCCCATGTCCTCAAATCATTAGTTCACCAAATACTTGTACGCGGACTCTTCTTGACCCCTTTTTCTTTTTATCATATTCTGATTCGTTACACTAGCTTTTTAAGGTGCATTATAAGAAAAAGTTATTAGTATTTTTGGGAGAATATGCTAATTAACAATTATGTATCTGATTACGAAAGTTATACATGTGAAAACTACTCAAAAATGATCAAACTACAACAATAATGGCAATAACCGACTGCCCGACCAACCAACCACTCTTCCATATTGAGAAAATTGCTTATTACAAAGTCGATGATCAAACTGTCCACAACTACGTGTGATTTTTTTTTGGCCAAATGGGATTACCCCGATAAAATATATTAGTCACATAGACTTAGGATCAAATGAGAAGAAAACATAAAATGAGAAGAATGAGAAATAACAATAAGTACATATTTGAGATGCATCGACTTGAATTAGATGCATTCTTAATATTTTAGAATTACCATAATATATTTTCTAGCAAAAAATTAGATGCATATACATATATTAGATGCATTTCATCAAGTTAGACGAATCCTCTACATTTTTGTCCTCTGCGGGTCAAATTTGTTGTTAGTACTACTTTGAATCGTTTTCACTTCAAAATCACTTTTGAAACTAATTGGGATGCATCTAAATGAATAGAGATGCATCTAAATCAAGTCGATTCATCTCAAATGTGTGGTTATAGTTATTTCTCATCCTTCTCATTTTAAGTTTTCTTCTCACTGGATCCTTACCCTAGTCACATAAGTAAAAGTACAATAGTATGTGGCAGAAGTACTACATATCCTCAAGTAAACGCTTGAACTTCCGCTAAACCGTTTGTGGCATGCCACCAAACGGACTAAAAATCACTAATTACACTAACAATAACACCAATAAGGAAGAACTACCTCACATGTCCCCAAATCTGTCTAACAACAAGGCACGAGGAGTATAGTAAACCAAAAGAGACTGCCTCCTTAATTGTGCGATTTTGAACCCAATCAATAATCTAATACAACTCAATCTATATATATGTATAAACTGCTAAAAATTAATTTGAAAGACGATTGAACTGTGTGTTTGTATTGAATAGACTATACATGATATTTTCATAAATAGAATTGATTTGCACACATTAGGTATTAATTGAGACACTTTATTTTATGCATTAGATCATTGTTTTAAAACCCTGGTCGACCCGGCCGGGTTAACCGGTTCGACCGGTTCCGGCCAAAAAAACGGGTAAAAAAAACCCGGGTTTCTAAAACCGGGTTAACCGGTTAGACCCGCCGGGTTTTGAGTGACCCGGGTCAATCCGGTTCTCGAAACCCGGCCGGGTTTCGTTTTTTCAAAATTTTTTAATAAAAACCCGGAACCCGGCTGGGTTTCGAGAACCGGGTTGACCCGGGTCACTCAAAACCCGGCGGTCGAACCGGCCGAAAAAATAAAAAAAATAAAAAATTGAAAACCGGGTTGACCCGGCGGTCGAACCGGTTGACCCGGTGCCCGGTGACTCGACCGGGTCGATTTCGAACCCGGTTTTCAAAACATTGCATTAGATACATTTACATTGTTGACATACCCCTTTAACCGGTTGTATATTTGAGTGTGTAAATAAAAAGTTTGAATGTACAAATCATAACCCTTCTTTAGTACCTGCATTTACGGAAAAATAATAGATGCACAAACCGTTTGTGCATTATAAAAAGTCACAAAACTTACCAAAGCATCACATGTTACAGTAAGGTCCTTGCAGCTTTGTTTAGTACAAAGTTCCTGGCAATTCCCGATGACTGGACAACGGTTTTCGGTTGTAACAGTATCTTGTAAATAGAGTTTTTGTAAAATATAAGTAAACATAAAATGAGTAGGGATCTAGTGAGAAGAAAACTTAAAATGAGAAGGATGAGAACAAACTATAACTATAAATTTGAGATACATCGACTTGAATTATATGCATCTCAATTCATTTAGATGCATTATCAATCGTTTCGAAATTGATTTTGATTTGAAAAAGATGCAAAGTTACACTAGAACCACATTTGGCATGTAGATGACGAAAAATGCACAGGATTCATCTAATTTGATGAAAATGAATCTAATATATGTATATGCATCTAATTTTGAGTTAGAAAATACATAGTGATCCATCTAAATGAATAAAGATCTATCTAATTCAATCGATCAATCTCGAATATGTGGTTATAATTACTTTTCATCATTCTAATTTTAAGTTTTCTTGTCATTATTCTCTCTCCCTTGTCGGCGAACTTGGCGACTCACTGAATTTAATATCCCTAATCGATCTTCATCACTATTCGTGCCTTTAATCTCTTTATTCAACAACCTGATCATAGTTTGACTATCCCTTGTGGGTTTTCAACTTTTGTCGTGTTGTTTTATTAAGGTTTTGTCACGTTTTGTTTTGGATTGTTCGTTTAGGTTTTTTTTCTTCTCGTCAATTTAGGGTTTGCATGATCGAACTGTTATAAATCTAATTCACCATTCTGCTATTATTACAAGATCTAGGGCTCGTTCTTTTGGTTACTAGTGCGTGTATTGTGTAACACTAGTTGCTTTGAAGTTAGGGTTTACGTGAACTTCGCGAATCGCTAGTTTGATTGGTCTTGTATTATGTAACCATGCAGAGGGGTTTTCTTGACTCGGGAGGGATGGGTAGCAATCACAAGAAAAAAGATGGAAGGAGTTCGGAAACTATCTTGAGATCACGAACTGATAACCTCGCGAATTACGCTAACTTCCCGACTGACTCTTCTGAGCCAAGGGTACAACCTGGTCGTGACACTTCAAGTGAAGTGGTACAGCATGGTGATGCGCGTGATGTGTCGTTGCGGTTTAGCAGTGTTAATGCCTACTCAAATTTTAAATTTATATTTAGCCGACTTATCAATAACACACACACTTAACGAGCAGTGTACCCGGTCAGTATGAATATAATGGTAAGTAGAGTGTCGATCACTAAGAGTGGAATGATTTATCTAGTTAACCTAATCAGTATTTTAATGTCCTAAGTTAGTTTTACAGCCTAATCTAACGCAAGGGGGTTTCAGCATGAGAGACTGGAACAGATTGGTTGAGTTAAACAGTAAATTAAACTAATGAGCACGAATCAGCGAATAGCATACAGGTACACAGATAGATAATAGAGACAATAAGAAGACCTGTCCTGATAATTAAGTAGCTTGTCACTTGTTTATTGCTAGTTTTATATGAAGTGTATATTAGTTAAATCTTTCTCGTTGGATCTCATTATATCGGCGGGTAAACCCTTAATGATTACTTATGACCAGTGTTGCAAAAATCGGCCGAATCGGCCGATTAATCGGCGATTAATCGGTAATCGGCCCAGGACCTTGGAGAGAATTCCACGGAAATCGGCCGAGTCAAGAAAATCGGCCGGTTAATCGGTAAAAAATCGCTAATCGGCCCCGGACCGCCTCAGTACCGATTCACGATTTTTGCAACATTGCTTATGACTATCCTATTTATCCAAAGACGTCAGATTAAATAGGCGAGGAAGGGGTATGGCAGCCCAAGCAGTGCTCAGCTAGACACAGAGGTTATCAATGCACTAATATAGGTCACCAAAGACATCATCATATAAACTTTAATTGATGGGAAAGCAATTTTAAGAGGTGTGTATGATTTTCTGTAGTCACATACACATGCCCATCTATCCTGATGAATTAAAGTGTACTATTACAATAAAACAAAACTACTTAATGAATTAAATACATGCAAGACCTTCTTACAACTCTATTCTTCGTTTGGGGTGTGTCTTGCGTTGCTTCTTCGACTGAACTTGGCTCCTTAGGGTTATGTTGCACACAAAATTTGTCTAGGTCTTGGGGTATTTATAGTTTCTGTCTTAGGGTTCGATGCGGTGCATTGAGTAAGTAGATGCGGCGCATTGACTTAACTTCGCGTGGGGTCCAAGATTAATATATTCTGGAATATTCGTACACCGTCTTCAGATGCGGCGTAACTTAGATCTTTATGCGGCGCATGTCCTTCAGTATCTTGGATTGTATCTGGTGAAGTCTTGATAGTGATACGCCGTATGTCAGAAGTGTAATGCGGCGTATCTGGAGTAGAACGAGCTTGATCTTCTTCGTTGACCAAAGTTTCATATGCGGCGCATGATATAATTACATGCGGCGCATTCTTCAAATTTAAGCAATGGTCTTCGAATTCATCTAAGTATGATATTGCGGCGTATCTGTTGAGAGAGATACGGCGCATCTTCTGGATTTCAGTAGACTTTTGACATCTCGCTTGTTTTGCTCCATAATTAGTCCAAAATCGCCAAGTTTCACCTATTACCTGTTTTTACCTGAGAATTACTAAAGTAAACATTAAAGTACCGATTCTCATATATAATAAAGTAAAACAAGTCAAATAAATAGGATAAATGATGATAATAATATGTACTTATTTTAGTTCATCAAATATCCCCCCAATTGAACTTTACTTGTCCCCAAGTAAACCTTAGATTTAATCTTATGAAAATGTATCCTAAAAGGTATTAGGTTTTATTTTTATCATTAATGCGCGTATTCGTCTTATCATAATCACAAAACCAAACACTTAACGAAGTAGAAACAAAATAATTTTTCAATATAAAACAATTCTAAATCGTTTAGTTGCTTAGTTGTGACGAATATTCTATCATAAGCTTGACAAGTATACGCATCTCCCCCACTAAAGCCAAGGAGTAACAAGTCTAAAGCGGTAAAAAGGGTTTTGAGGCTTAAGGGTTGAACCTAGCTTCGTTCAAACATCTCATGCATAAACTTAGTAGATCGCTGGCGCGAGTCTTCGACGCTTCAACTAACGGATGGTCACTAGTGCACTTCTTGGATCGCTGGCGCGTTATTTGCATAACGGATGGTCACCAAGTCACACACTAGATCGCTAGCGCGTTAGTCAATTAATCTAATACTCGGATGGTCACTACCTTATTCATACATTTAATATTCTTACTTAGCCATCATCATATCCGGATGCTCAAAAGCTAACAACGAATATAACAATACGGTTGGGTAGGGATAACATTTAGGATATAAATTGGTGTAAAATAAAAAATAAACAAACAAATAAATTAAAATCCTAAGTGTGGTTAATTACTTTCCCAACCATCCCATGAATAAGACTCATATCATTGAATAACTCACGCTTTTGACTCATGTAACTCACGCTTTAGGTAGACACGAATTATACTCAATAAAATCTTAAACAAAGAATAATCCTTAGTTGGCGTTCCCATAACGGCCAACTCCCATTCAATCCATAAATATAGTACAACAACAAATAGTGGTGATATCTCCCACTTAATACAAAAC
Source organism: Artemisia annua (assembly GCA_014162995.1). Lineage (NCBI taxonomy): Eukaryota > Viridiplantae > Streptophyta > Magnoliopsida > Asterales > Asteraceae > Artemisia > Artemisia annua. Next base: position 53,689 of record LBNU01013209.1, read on the forward strand.
TTTACATAAGTTGGTTAAACAAACTTTCAACTTCTTCTCTTTCTTTTTCTTTTCTATTTTTTCGATTTTTTTTATATGTGTGTAAAATTTCACAACTTTTTCTATCACGATTTTTCCGGATAATTTTTCCATACTTTTCATTCAGAAATAACTGTAATAGTGAAAGTAGTAAACACACGAAAAATAAACAAAAATTATACAATATGTACTTTCACTCCAATTGCATTGTGCAATTTCCCGACCTAACCAAAGATAATAAATTACACACGCGAATACAGGTAATGTAAGGAAACACACTTTGCCTAAAGTAACTAACCACGGATTTTAATCTACAGGGTAGGCTAAGGTGTAAGGGTGTAACGAAACATTTTAACAAAGGTGTAAGAAACGAAAGGAATGGCTCTGAGGGTTTTTCTAGGGGTATCTTACTCTAAAAGTGAGAGTAAAC
>LBNU01013209.1:61720-80655 GCA_014162995.1 Artemisia annua
AAAAAAAAAAAGAAAAATAAAATAAAAAAAAAATAAAAAAAATTACAGAAAATAAAAACAAAAAAAAACAGTAAATATGCAAATTATACAATTAATGCAATCTAACTAATATACAACAAGTTAATGGTTAGAATCTAAAAACCTAATAAAAAGAAAAATCTAATTAAAATACTAATCAAATTAACAAATAAATACAATTCACTCCCCGGCAGCGGCGCCAAAAACTTGATGCGCGTGATGTGTCGTTGCGGTTTAGCAATGTTAATGCCTACTCAAGTTTTAAATTTATATTTAGCCGACTTATCAATAACACCCACACTTAACGAGCAGTGTACCCGGTCAGTATGAATATAATGGTAAGTAGAGTGTTGATCACTAAGAGTGGAACGATTTATCTAGTTAACCTAATCAGTATTTTAATGTCCTAAGTTAGTTTTACAGCCTAATCTAACGCAATGGGGTTTCAGCCTGGGAGACTGGCACAGATTGGTTGAGTTAAACAGTAAATTAAACTAATGAGCACGAATCAGCGAATAGCATACACTTACACTTACACAGATAGATAATAGAGACTATAAGAAGACCTGTCCTGATAATTAAGTAGTTTGTCACTTGTTTTATTGCTAGTTTTATATGAAGTGTATATTAGTTAAATCTTTCTCGTTGGATCTCATTATATCGGCGGGTAAACCCTTAATGATTACTTATGACTATCCTATTTATCCAAAGACGTCAGATTAAATAGGCGAGGAAGGGGTATAGCAGCCCAAGCAGTGCTCAGCTAGACACAGAGGTTATCAACGCACTAATATAAGTCACCAAAGACATCATCATATAAACTTTAATTGATGGGAAAGCAATTTTAAGAGGTGTGTATGATTTTCCGTAGTCACATACACATGCCCATCTATCCTGATGAATTAAAGTGTACTATTACAATAAAACAAAACTACTTAATGAATTAAATACATGCAGGACCTTCTTACAGCTCTAATGTCTTCGTTTGGGGTGTGTCTTGTGTTGCTTCTTCGACTGAACTCGGCTCTTTAGGTTTATGTTGCACACAAAATTCGTCTAGGTCTTGGGGTATTTATAGTTTCTTTCTTAGGGTTCGATGCGGTGCATTGAGTAAGTAGATGCGGCGCATTGACTTAACTTCGCGTGGGGTCCAAGATTAATATATTCTGAAATATTCGTACACCGTCTTTAGATGCGGCGTAACTTAGATCTTTATGCGGCGCATGTCCTTCAGTATCTTGGATTGTATCTAGTGAAGTCTTGATAGTGATATGCCGTATGTCAGAAGTGTAATGCGGCGTATCTGGAGTAGAACGAGCTTGATCTTCTTCGTTGACCAAAATTTCATATGCGGCGCATGATATAATTACATGCGGCGCATTCTTCAAAGTCAGGCAATGGTCTTCGAATTCATCTAAGTATGATATTGCGGCGTATCTGTTGAGAGAGATACGGCGCATCTTCTGGATTTCAGTAGACTTTTGACATCTCGCTTGTTTTGCTCTATAATTAGTCCAAAATCGCCAAGTTTCACTTATTACCTGTTTTTACCTGAGAATTACTAAAGTAAACATTAAAGTACCGATTCTCATATATAATAAAGTAAAACAAGTCAAATAAATAGGATAAATGATGATAATAATATGTACTTATTTGAGTTCATCACCTGGTCTTAACTCTTTTGGTGCTAATGATGATCTAAATAGTTTGTCGAAGTTGGGAGAGGGGAATAATACATTAACTCATCCTGTTAATGTGAATATTTAAGAATTGAATGCTACTGTTGATTTGTCGAAGGTGACTATGAGGAAACATAAGAAGCCTAAGGATGTTAATCCTAGTTCTAATCAGCCTATACTTGAATCGTCTGGTCCTATTATTACTGACTGGAGTGTTGATGATGGAGATATTGAATTATCTACGATTGTGGACAAGAATAATCAAGTGAAGCCGGTTTCACTTGATCCTTTAGTTAATGATCTGAATGGTCCAGATGGGGCTTCTAATAAGTCTCATACTGATAAGGTTGATACGAATGCATATGGGGCTGTTGGTATTGAGAAGGTTGGTGTGGATGCTTTGAAACAACCTTCTACATCGTATGCTGGTGTTACTTCTAATGAACCTAAGAAATACATGTCTAACTTTCGTAGGCTGGAGGGTAGCAAGAAATCAAACGGTGTGGATCTTTCTGTACCTATGAAAGTTGTTGAAGAGGTGAACACTAGGTTTGAGAATACTCTGTATGGGTACTTCCTTGGCCAACAACTTGCTTTTCCTGTTGTCGATTACTATGTACGCAATGCGTGAGCTAAGTTTGGTATACAAAAGGTAATGATGAATGCAAAGGGATTCTTTTTCTTTAAGTTTAACTCGAAGAAAGGTGTTGATGATGTTCTTGAAAATGGTCCTTGGTTAATTAGAAATGTACCTATTATTCTTAAACCATGGACATTGAACACCAACTTGCTTAAAGAGGATTTGACCAACATCCCGGTGTGGGTTAAATTCCATGATGTTCCTCTTGCTATGTTTTCTGATGATGGTCTTAGTCTTCTTGCTACATTGATTGGTACACCCAAAGGGTTAGATGCTTTTACCAGCCAAATGTGCAAGGAATCGTGGGGCCGCAGTAGTTTTGCTAGATGCATGATTGAGGTGAAGTTGGATGAGGTACTTAGGGATAGCCTTACTGTTGAGATACCTTTACTTGATGGTACCGGGTCGACTATTGAGAAGATTCGGGTTGAATACGAGTGGAAACCTCCGCGTTGTGATAAGTGTAAGNGTGCAAGGAATCGTGGGGTCGTAGTAGTTTTGCTAGATGCATGATTGAGGTGAAGTTGGATGAGGTACTTAGGGATAGCCTTACTGTTGAGATACCTTTACTTGATGGTACCGGGTCGACTATTGAGAAGATTCGGGTTGAATACGAGTGGAAACCTCCGCGTTGTGATAAGTGTAAGATTTTTGGTCATACTCTTATTGACTGTCCTAAAGTTGTTGTGCCTTCTGTTCAGCCTACTATGCTTGTTAATGATGGTTTCAAGACTGTCAGTAACAAGAAGAAAGGAAAGCAAGGTGGTCATACAATTCCGGGTCGAGGAGGGTTTACTAAACCAGTTATGGGTAAGCAGTTTCAGTATCGACCCAAAGAGACTTCTCTTGAACCTAAGAAAGTGGATGGAAATAAGAAGAATGCTTCTGTTGTGGCTAGTTCGAGTGGAACGAAGATTTCTACATCTAACAAGTTTGATGCTCTTAATATGGAAGATACAGATGCTTTTGGTATTCCTACTAGTGACACCAACAAGGATGTGGACTCTGGTCGTACAATGGAAGTTAATGAAGATGAGTATACTAAGACAGGTAATGCATCACACGAACCCCTTGTGAGTGATTTGAAAGAGAAGGAGTCGGTTGTGGCTCCTAAAACTAGTGATTCTTGTACTCCGCCCGTCTCTTCTACTCAGAGAGTTAATCCTTTTTCTAAGGTGGGAGAGATTGTGGTTTCTGATTCTGAAGATGAGGTGGTTGCTAACCCATTTGATGAGTCTGCTAATCTATTCGGTGGTGGCCAAGAGTTTGAAGATGATTATGATGACTATGACTACGATGACTATGCGAACCAGGTTTATGATCTTCCAGGGAATTTGGATGCTTTTAATGCCATGTATGGCACCAAGCTTCAAGGTCTTAAGAAGTAATTTTCTTTCGTTATGTTCTATGTTATCATTTGAGCAGTGGTTTGTTTTCTTCTTTAGAAAATGGGCAGTATCTTGTTATGTAAGTTTTTTGCCTATGTAACGGGCTGAGATATGGGATTTCACCTATATCCATTGTACTTAAACGTTTTGGTTAATATATTTACCAGGGTGCAGGATTACTCCCCTTTACCCAAAAAGTTTTCTTGTCATTTGATCTTAATTAAGAAAAAAAGTTGCTAACAATATAAATTAAAGTAAAGATAATAACGTTTTTATTGTTGGAAACGATCAGAAAGTAATGGTTAATAAAAGATCGTGAAGGTTTTGTGAAGTTTCCTCCATACTACAGGTTTTGAGGAAACGGAAGGGATAGAGTAAGGTTCCCAGGGTGGCCGACAAGGAGGCCCCACATCCCTCCCGTGACTACTTACGATTTTATGAAGCTATGAAATCGTATATATTGTTCACAAGTTGAATGTTATGTAGTATGGTAAACATATATAGATTAGTGCCTTAATGTTTCAACAGATAACCATATGATCGTGCTTCGCTTTTGATTCGGAATTCGGATTTAGTTTAGATCATATGCTTTGGTGTATTAGAAGACGTACTTAAGATCAGATTGTAAACATTAGCGACTAATATGCCGAAATGATGTTACCTAGCTTCTACAAATTATTTTAACTTAGTAGAAGAGAACTTGGCACATGACCTCCACGGCCACCAAGGTTTAAAATTTCTGGCATACACCTATAAATAGAAACTGAAAGTAAGGGGTGGCAATTCGGGTTGGCGGGTTCGGGTTGACAGGTTGGCGGGTCAGAAAACCCCAACCCGGACCTGACCCATTTAAATAATCGGGTCAGCTATGTCAACCCTAACACGTTTACACATAACCCGAAATTGACCCATTTAACCCATATATATATATACTTGGGTTGGCGGGTTAAATAGGTTAAACGGGTTTTGGGTTGACCCATGTAACCCATTTATATACTAAAGTTGGCACATTAAATGGGTTAAATAGGTTAAATGGGTTTGATCTTAACTGAAACTTGCCAACCCTAGGTCTAAGCCCGTTAGTGTATTTAATTGCGATTATGTTTATTTTCGGAAAAAATTTATTTCGGCCTCCCATGTAATGTATTTTCCGAAAAAAATTTATTGCGGCCCTCCCACGAAAATTTTTCTAGCTCCGCCACTGATCACTCTCCTAACTCTCTAGCAGTCTGTCTCTTGTGAAACAAAATAGGTACCTCTGGCAGAGTGACGCAGGTGTTGAGAATAAACGTTTACTAATTTTCTTACAGAGTGACGCAGGTGTTGAGAATAAACACGCACCCGCCAAAATTGGTATGTCTTTTTAAGAACACTACTAATTCAAACTAATTTGCCTTTTTTCTTATGCATAACCATTTACAAAAAGAATATGGCTTGTGTAAAATACAGATTGTGGAGAGGCATGTGCAGCAAGATGTAAATTATCAAAGAGACCTAACTTATGCAACAGGGTATGAGGGACATGTTGTGGAAGGTCAATTGTGTGCCTCCAGGCACCTCTGGCAACTATGAACCATGTGCCTGCTATGCCGAAATGACCACTCGAGACAACAAAAAGAAATGCCCATAAAATTAATCTTCCTAATATTATATATTTCCATCCTTTGCGACTAAGTACTTCAGTATAAAGCAATTTTCGTTGCAGTATATGAATAAATTTTGTTTGTAAAATTGTAAGATATTTTTGTTCTAGGCTGAACATTTAACTTATGGTTTACTAGAAGTTCAACTCATAGGGTATGTTCTTACTTTAAAATTCCGCCGAACCCAATAAACTGGTTCCAGCTTTAGTATATATGACTAACCAATTGACGCTTAATGGTAAGTATCTGGTATTCTGGTCCCAGTGATATAAACAAGAAGCAATTTTAAAAATATGGTTGGGTCCAAATCCTGGTAAAGAACTGAGACAAAGTCCGATTGATTCTACAAAAAGACATAAATATATATTTGGTTTTGATAAACATGGTCGTTAAGAGTACATTTACCGAGCCGACCCGAGTATAGCGTACGGACACATCAAGGTGGTGTGGCTGAGGATGTTATAATATAGCAGCAATTTTTAGTAGGCTAAAGTGTAATTAGTCTATGCATAGGGATTAATTGTACTTAGTTAAATAGAATTATAATTAGACTTAAACTATGATTGCTTGGTGTGTATGGCAAGTATAGATACTATGAAATTCTAATTTCGATTGTAACCCTTCGTATTTATAAACAAAGGTGGAGGATGCTAGTTTTAACATTCTTTCTTGCTCATTCATTAATTAATACAATGTAACGTTTGGGTGACGTGTGTGGTTACTTTGAGTCAATATTCCGCACTAGCTTTCAAAGTTTGTTGTTTTTTTTTATCGAACAATTGATATCAAAGCCAATGTGACCTTGATATCAGAGCAAATTGTCTCTTTCCCCTTTTTCAAATAAGAATACGTTATATAAAGAATATATATTAATTTACTATTTGCCTGTGTATTCTTAGTTGACCTTAAAGCATATATTATACTGTTCATTAAAGTTCTTTGGAGAGCCGGTACTGTCTCGAAGCCGCCGCTTGGGGTATCGGCTTGAGAGAGTAGGGCGGCTTGGGTGCACTATGGAGTCGCGGCTCGAGCCGACACTATTCACATGTTGAGCCGAGCCGATCTGACGGCTTAAAGTGATTTAAATAATGGTTAGTTGGTTTCTTAGTGGGTTCTCCACTTAATTGCAACTTAATTTATAGGGTTCAATGCATGATGTACACCTATTTTCCGCTACAACTTTGTGATCCAGTAAGATTATAGGGTTGGCTGCATGTTGTATACTTGTTTTCAATTATATCATTGCTAGAATTGTTATAAGCTATCGCCTGTTTATTTGCTTAGTCCGTGGCTTCTCTCTCTAAACACACATACCAGTGTTTTGATGTGAGGTATTTCGGTTCCTTTTTTTGGTTTGTTTTGATTGATCTTTGTGATGAGTCTGATAGGTGATAATAAGTGTTGATTTTAGAGTAAATTACATGGTTCGTCCCTGTGGTTTGGTCAAAATCCCTAATTGAGTCCTTATCTTTTCAATTGCGCCAATTAAGTCCTTATTCTGAAACTATGTAACACTGTTAGTCCTTATCGCTAACTGTCGTTATCTCAAATTGGCAAAGTTAGTCCATTAACCAAACGGTCGTTTGCAATGTTTGCACCGTTAGTCCTTCCAGTTAAAAAATTGAAAAAAAAAAATTGGAAATTTTTTTTTCCAAAAAAAATAATTTGAAAAATTCAAAAAATTTCTAATTTTTTTTTTCCAAAAAAACTAATTTGAAAAAAAATTTTCTAATAAAATTATTTCTTAAAAATTCGAAAAAATTTCAAAAAAAAAAAAAATTTGACAAAATTTTTTTTTTCAAAAAAAATAATTTGAAAAAAATTTCTAATAAAATTATTTCTTAAAAAATGCGAAAAAATTTCAAAAAAAAATTTTGACGAAAAATTTTTCGTCAATTTTATTTTAGAAATTTGATTTTTTTTTCCAAAAATTTTTGTCAATTTTTTTTTAGAAATTTTTTCGAATTTTTTAAGAAAAAAATTTATTAGAATTTTTTTTTTCAAATTATTTTTTTTGGAAAAAAAAAATTTCGTCAAATTTTTTATTTTGAAAATTTTTTGAATTTTTAAGAAATAATTTTATTAGAATTTTTTTTTTCAAATTAGTTTTTTTGGAAAAAAAAATTAGAAATTTTTTGAATTTTTCAAATTATTTTTTTTGGAAAAAAAAATTTTCAATTTTTTTTTTCAATTTTTTAACTGAAAGGACTAACGGTGCAAACATTGCAAACGACCATTTGGTTAATGGACTAACTTTGCCAATTTGAGATAACGACAGTTAGCGATAAGGACTAACAGTGTTACATAGTTTCAGAATAAGGACTTAATTGGCGCAATTGAAAAGATAAGGACTCAATTAGGGATTTTGGCCAAACCACAGGGACGAACCATGTAATTTACTCTTGATTTTATATGGATTGCCATGAGTAGTTTTTTATCTCTATTATGATCTTTACTTATTTTTTGTTGTTTGTACTCTTTTTATGTTGTTTGAGCTTTTTCTTTAGGTGGTACTAAAAATTGGAGGGCGTTTATAGAAGGTGAAATTGGGTATGTGATGGGTTCCGTTGTTTTTTATTTTGTTTGTTGCATATATTTTAGTTTGTAATTGCATTGGTTGTTTTATGTTGATGCATATAGGGGTTACAGTAAGCGATATTGAGTACAAAAACAGAACCAGACCACGATGTTTGCTCAAACTTAGTGACCCAGCTTTTGTCAATCTTCAGGTTGTTGACCCCTTCAATTAGTGATATCACATCTCAAACACACTGACAAATGATAAACCCTTGCTTTTCTATTCAAAGATTTGTATATATCCATGCAAAAGAACCATAAAACCACATACAATTGACAATCAAATAGAGTTTTCTGTTCGGCATATGAATTGATCTTCACATACAAATAATATAACAAAGCCATGAGCGTGCCAAAGACGGCTGAAAGAAAGCATTACAAGAAGGGGTTCATAAATTAGAGGCAACCCCGTTTTCGCTTTGCCACACATGCTAGCAGCCGTGGATACATATGCCTATTAATCATACTCTTTATTTCAACAAGTGCATGCCATGTTCTACCCAAAATGATAGTTTTAAAGCTCCAAGATGGATTTTCCACTGATGTAATCAACTACTTGAGTAACTGATTTTCCAAGTGCAACAGTCACTGCTGACAGATTATGCAAAAATTCCTCCGATGTTGGTTTATCTCCATCCACAATATCAGTAACCGCTTTTACAAATATTGCTGGCACTTTCAAAAGATCTGCTACGTAAGCCACCGCAGCTCCCTGAAATGAATACACAATACTTGACTTTTGTACACCGACTTTATAAAGTGAATCAGATTTCAATATTAAGGGGGTGCTTTGTTCAAAGAAAGGAACGGAATTGATATATTTTTAATATGATAATGCAATGGGTATTATCATTGCCGCTGGTGTTGCTTGGGTGAAATGTTAAGGAACGGAATTGATATATTTTTAATATGATAATTCAATACTTGCAACAGAATTAGCATTAAACAACAGTAATAAACATCAAACAACACTAGAACTGAAAACAGTATCTATTATGCTTTTGAAAAATAGAATTGCAACTCACTCACGAAAATCGATAAACCTAAGCAACGAACAATTATGGTATGATTTAAAAAATATGGATCGATTGAAGGTAAAAGCACGTACACTGCAGCAAAAACCAACTAACAAAAAAGATGGATAAAGACGCAAGTCGGAAAATAAAGAAGGTTGAAGGACAGGATGGCAGGGGGTTTATAACATGTTAATTTTCATTCCTCCCATAAATTTGAGGAACGGGGTATTCTCTAGTACGGGGTAATGGGTGATTGCATTATCTCCAACCAACACTTCTGATTTCCATTCCCACTCCATATGCACTATAACCCTAACCAAGCATGCTCTCATTAGTTCATAAAAAGTAGAAACAAATTCAAATTTTACTGATTCTTATCAGACCAAGTTATCCTAAAAAGCTAAAGGCTCCGAGACAGTGTTCTAAAGCTATATGGTCAAGTGGCCTGCTGGTGCTTGATCATCCAAGGACGGGCTAAGCAGATGAATTGAGTATATGAATTACTTCTAGTAGCATATCATTTTTCCTAAACGACTTATTTATTTGGGAAAATGATAGGGAGACCTAACATATGTGCCTAAATTTAGGCTTAAACAAATATGGCATGATCATGATGATTTTTGATAAAGTGGGTCCCTTAGCTGCAACTATTAGGATGATTCCACATAGGTTTAGGCATATCTTTAGGCACAAATTTAGGCCTCCCAATCGTAGCTCATTTATTTGCCCCATTGGTACAAGTACTCAGAAAATGATTGTTATAACTACTTTACAAGCTATAATAGTGGATTGACACAGAAATGAAATATGGAAATAATTGGCAAGTCAATTTATCGTCTTAAGGCATACGTGATATTTTTTAATCTGGCTCAAAGTGATCTCATTAACAACATATGTGGACTGAATAAAATAAATAGAACGATAAGAAAATATGTTACCTCCATATCCTTGACCACTGCATCATTCGCAAGTATGGAAGCTTCATCATGTGGTGNTGGGGTAATGGGTGATTGCATTATCTCCAACCAACACTTCTGATTTCCATTCCCACTCCATATGCACTATAACCCTAACCAAGCATGCTCTCATTAGTTCATAAAAAGTAGAAACAAATTCAAACTTTACTGCAGATCAAGTTATCCTAAAAAGCTAAAGGCTCCGAGACAGTGTTCTAAAGCCATATGGCCAAGTGGCTGCTGGTGTTTAATCATCCAAGGACGGGCTAAGCAGATGAATTGAGTATATGAATTCATTCTAGTAGCATATCATTTTTCCTAAACGGCTTATTTATTTGCCCCATTGGTACAAGTACTCAGAAAATGATTGTTATAACTACTTTACAAGCTATAATAGTGGATTGACACACAAATGAAATATGGAAATAATTGGCAAGTCAATTGATCGTCTTAAGGCATACGTGATATTTTTTAATCTGGCTCAAAGTGATCACATTAACAACATATGTGAACTGAATAAAATAAATAGAACGATAAGAAAATATGTTACCTCCATGTCCTTGACCACTGCATCATTCGCAAGTATGGAAGCTTCATCATGTGGTGTCATATCCAAAGAATCTCCCGTAGACAATTTGCCAACCTGAAAATTGGTCAGAATATAAGTTGACAGCCAACTTGGAGTCAAAGGGATGCACACCCTCCTTGCAGGTTCGATATTCGAAAAAAGAATGATGAAACAAATATATTATTTCAAATTTCTTGATCATTTAGTTGTCCACAGCAGACCAACTCAATGTGAATTCATTTTTAACCATTTTATTTTCTAATAGGCAAGTGTAGTTTGCAAAACCTTTTATAATGTAGGATCTAAATCGCCAGCTTCGAAGAAAAATTGAAGATAGATAAACTGACTACCCCTTATAAAAAAATATTCTCTGGCAATAGAGCATAGCTATAGGGGAAATGGACCAGGAATTTGATTAATATAGAAGAAAAACAATAGATGGAATTTCAGTAACAGAACATATCAAATGCTCCGTGTCCATTATTGATGCATCAACCTTAAAATCAAGCTCCTTCACCAGATTTGGGGTAGAACATCCGCACCGCAAACCAACCCCATAAAGATCAAAAACCTGCAGCGACAATCAGTGGGTATAAGAAATCAAGGATTGAAGCAAGGAGTTCTATTTTTAAATGTAATGACCATGAGACATTGCTCCAATAGGATGGAGTATTATTTGTATCTCCACGTTTAATTTATTTAGATGACTGGTGCAGTACTTCAAGAAGGACATGTAAATTCTCCAATTGGTTAGATGTGATTTCAAGAAGAAATATATTAAGCTTACTGGGATTGGTATCCTTCTATCATGAAAAGCAACCTCTGACGCAACATACACGTCACCAATACCAGCTCCTTTTGCCTGCAAACATCCAAAGGTCATAATAATGCATAATAAAACTGCAGTTTCCAAATGTGGATTGGTTACTAAAAAATATGATTGACAAACATTATTCTTTTTTCATTTTCATGACAAATTTGGGTCCTTCAAAAATATCGGGCCTAAACTCCTTGCTTAAAATTAAGAAATATTTCCCTCGTGTGAGAGATGATACTATAGGAATTATCAGATAAAAGGGACATCCTAAAACATATAAAGATCAGGATTTTCATCCCAGAAAATGCCATCTGTCTACCAAAAAAAACAGGCTCACAATAATGAAAGTATAAGTATAATCAGTATAACACCATACTTTAAAACCACCAGCAGTGCCAGCATTTATAATCAGATCTGGTTGTAAGGCCTGAATAGCAGCATAAGTCACAAGAGATGCAGAAACAGTGCCGACACTGTCAACCCCTGTAAAAGAAATAATTCCAAAGGCATAGGTCAGTACATTTTCATGACAAACTAGACAAAGGCAGGGTATAACTGAAATAGCATTTGTATCATATTCAAATCTGCATCTCATCATCTAAAGATGGTTTACGAGATGTTATGGAACTAAGTGCATATATAAGCATGTGATACGAACCTATCCCATACTAGGTCGCATCAAGGCACAAGCTAGGTGTAGAACTCGCTCCAAAAAGCTAGGTCAAAGGAGCAGGGGACAACTAGACTTTATAAGCCACCAACCAATCCCAGACTTCGCCCATGTGGGATCGTAACAGCATGGTCCATAACAAGATGTCAAAATTTGCCACCAAAATCCTTTTTTGTTAAATTTTTCCTTATTAAAAGTATGTCTACGGATTTTCTAAAAAAAAGTGTCCTACAACCCAGTGAGAAAGTTAATTATACCCGAACAACTAACACTCACCTAAAACAGCATCCTTCCCTGGCCAAATGATATTAACATTTAGACCTTTGTAAGTACCATGATACCGGACCCAAGGAGTTCCCTTTGGAAATCTGCACGATTAAAATTGCAAATTACAGTTTAAGATAAACAACAAAAAACATAGAAGAAACAAAGTATCTCCAACATAAGAGACACGACGCCAACATATGGCATACCATGTAAGCCATCATATAGCACACTCACTAATTAATAAGNAAAAAAAAAAAAAAAAAAAAAAAAAAAAAAAAAAAAAAAAAAAAATTAAGGCTGACAAAGGAGTGCTTGTTATTCCTAATTAACTGGATAATTCTTGTGCTCGGATAGAGTAAATAAAACTTAGCATTTTTGAAGTTTCCGTTCTCATGGTCATGTTCACTTATGATCCCTAAAGTCAAATGGAGAACTGAAGTTGCTCTCGCAGCTTCCATGCTACTAAGCAAGACCGCCTTTATCCCTTTCCTTTCTCCATTCCGCCTCCTTATTTACTTTGTTCCAATTGGACCAAAAGAGTCTAGGGCAAAGATAAAGTGTTTCGTATGCCTACTTTACGAAAGGGAACAAACTTAGACGCGTTTCCAGGGTAAGTATGAAGCTTACGCAAAATGAAATTGGTAAAACAAAACTTGGCATAACTTATGATTTCTTATTAATACTGCTTAGTTAAAACTGTTTATAGTTAGAATGCGCCATCCGAAAAAGACTGACATATACGATTTCTTCCAAAAATAATCAAATAGTAAACACATTAAAAAATGTCTATGAAAGAGCGAATGAAAACGCACAGTGAATCAGCATCTTCCTTAAGTTGAAAGGAATTAACAAGAGGTAATGCTTCCGTCTGCATAGCTAATCAAACATAATAAACAAATTATTATTATTATTATAACTTTATTAAACTTGTTTGATTTATTTCTGTAAGGGGGTGTTTGTTTCGGCTTATTATATAACCTTATTATGTCATAATAAAATCATAAAAGCCCGAAAGTTTACAAAAAAATAAGCCCAAAATAAAATAAGCCAAAACAAACACCCCATATATTAAAAAGGGATAGAGAGAGAGAGTACCAATGATGATAACAATAGTAGAAATGGGACGTTGTTGTTGTTGATCAGAAGACATTATCGGCTGTTACTTTCAGTCTTTAGGAAAAAATAAAATCCGGCGAATAAGAGAGAAGCGTTGATTGTGTGTGTGTGTGTGTGTGTGTGTGTGTGTGGAGGCGGGTTGAGGTTTATGATTGGTTTTTTCCTGTTTGGTGGGACCTACAAGTGAGAGTAAAATGGTTCAAAACTTGCCTCTTTTCTCCAATATCATCATGACAACATTGTTTTGTTTAGTTGTTTGTTTATTAAGCGAGTAAATTGCAAAAATATGTAGCATGTTGAAAACGCGTATATGTTTGGCATAGGGCTTTTAGGGGCTTATCTGTTTTTAAAATAAGTCGGTTTGTAAATTATTTGTTCGTCCACTTCTGCTCCAGCTGAGAAACTCCCTTGTAGTCAGAGGAAACTCAAACGTAAGCTAGAACCGGAGAAGAGAAGATACTTTAGGGTTAGTCCTATTGCCTGGAAGTAGAGGGGAGTTCACTCACACCCGGGGCTGCTTCATTCTCCTAAGCCTCATAATAGACACCTTGCTGAAGCCCTAGGAGGGGAAGGAGTTAGTCTTCTAGTTTATCCCAGACTTATTGGAAATGGAAAGCCAGGGGAATGCTACCAACTCCCTTTACTCCCACGTTGGAAAGCATATGAACTTGATTGAACTGTTATAAGCCTCCATATGCACAAGCCTATAAAAAGAGGTTTATAATCGCTTATAGCTAGTTAAATTACTTAAATACCATTCAAGATGTAATGCATTACGAAAATATATGTGAATTAATTTGATGTATTTTTATACGATTTTACATTAATAATCTTCAGCTCCAACTAATTCGTCAAACAGCTTTATAAAAATATAATCTTCAGCTTTCGGCTATAATATAAGCCCCAGCCCTAACCCATTGTGCCAAACATACTCGTAGTCTTTACTTATTCAAAAGTGCAAGCGTAATGGGAAATGTTTGGTGCAAATTTTGTTTATTTTTCAATGTGAAATAATTAAACTACCTTTGACTTTAGTAAAACTATTTCTTTTACTTTCGAGCATTTTAGTCATTTCACGTTATGAATGATATCCATATCAATAGTTTGTCACAAGAATGATTCGTATACTTTAAAAAGGTAAAAACTGTACTTGCAATATGAACATGCCACAAAGACGATTTTGCAATATACTCTTTTTTATTAAAGAATTAAATTTAAGATCTAAGAAAGTTTTGAAATAATAAATAATATTATAACCTTTTGTTATTTAGATTTGGACTTCACTAATTGTTAGAGTATAACACATAATCATATTTAAAAAGAAAATTGCATGTTTCATTTATATATGATTTACCCATAAAACATTCGACCTTCTTATTCGATTTTAATTATAAAAAAATTATTTTATTTTGAAAAACAAGAACTATCCGTGTAATAAAAAAAAACTATTAGATTATTACACAGATGATCTATATTTTTCAAAATAAGGACAATCGATGCAACTATTTGAAAAGTAGGTATTAAAATTGAATAAAAACGACAATTGTGATTTTAGGTAAGTCACGAGGACGAAACATGTAAATTTTTTCTCATATTTATTTTGTTTAGAGCCTTGTTACGTTGAACTAAGTCTTTACGTTACTACTGTATTTTAGATGGATTATAACATTTATTGCGTAACATCTGATGGAAAAAACTACACATGACATAGAAGAGAAAACTTAAGTCATTTGTGGTTTCTTAAATTCCTCTAGCTTAGCGTAGTCTTGGGTGAATCATACCACGACGACACATATTCTTCAACTTGGACGGTTAGGACCGTCCTTCAAGATTGACAAAGATTCTGTCGGATATTAATATTGAGGTTGTATAGTTTTAATGATGTAACTTTACAATTATGAGTATGGTGAGGAGTTAAGTAAAATAAAGTTGTCATTAATATTTTGATGCTTTAGAAAAACCTACGTGGATATTTGGTTGGATTGGTTCAAAGAATTGGTCTTTCACATCTTCTGCTAATATTTCTCATGCATGATTCTTGAACCATTCCACTAACCCACTATTTTCATGCAACTAAATATCAGTTTGAGGAGTAAAGCTCGGTACGTGAGTTACCACTACCAAAAGTGTATAAAAAGGGATGAACTTCTCTTCACAGATATACACAAAAAACCAAACATACAGCAAGTTTTACTAAACCATACTCCACCGTTTTCTGCTACCACCATTGTTTTGTGGTTGATTCGTTTGCTGCCGAATATACACGTGTTGGTTGTGTAACACCCCAACCCGATAAGGGTAGACGTACTACATTATGGTGACATACCAAAGCACACAAACATACAACATAAGTAATACAAAGGAATCTCAAAGGTTACAAAGGAAAATTCTAAAGTACAAGATTACAAAAGGGAACAACAATGAACTAAGTCTGAAAATATAATCACTTCTAATCATCTCTAATCCAGAATAGCTATCCAAGTGTAGTCTTCTAAGCCTAAATTACTCTCCACTCATAACCCAGCTTCATACTAAAAACCTGCCGCAGGAAAAGAAATGCGGCTGAGCTTAAAAAGTCCAGTGAATACAGAACAGAAATATAAAACTGGAGTTCATTTAGAGTAATAAAGGGGAAAGCATAAGTAGGTATAATTTGTAGCTAGGGAAACATATGTATAGGCTAAGTAACAAGAATCTATGCAGTCGCCTGCATAAACAGAATCAAAGTGAACCCTGGCTCATGTCATAACAATCTTCAGTCCTCATAACCATACAGAGGGGAGACCTCTCAAATAGCCCATGTAATGTGAGGGGAGTCCTCAGTAATTGGAGTAGCTAGCTCCCAGATATGTGAAAGGCCTGTATTGCACACAGTACCAGTCACCAGATACAGATACAGATACAGATTCAAATCTAGGATATATCCATACGCCCCTGCATAAAATCAAATCATAGTGGCCAAACATAACAGATAATGGGACGGTGTGAGAAATCACTCACCCACACGTGAGTCATGCCATCGGTGCATCAATGACATGGTCATGGAACCCCCATGACTAGTGATACAGATACAAACTACTAAATCAGAGCCATCAAAATAATCAGGGTTCATAGCAAAGGTTCATGTCAAGGTTCATAATGGAAGTTTATATAAAAGGTTATAACAAAGGTTCAAATAAGAAGGTTCAAATGAGGTTCATTGTAACACCCCAACCCGACAAGGGCTAAAGTGTCACATTCATGGTGTCAATCAGAACAAACACAAGCAAAAACTTTAATAATACAAATGGATACAAGAGTTACAAAAGGTTCCATGATAAAAGAATACAATATCAGAACTAAGTACAAAATGACTAATCTAAAGCATCTTTAGAACCACTATTAACTCATCAAGCAATTCCTCTCTAAAAGCTCCTATTTGCACTCTTCACCCATGATGACGTATAGTCTATATTCGGGTCACGAACCCGAATATCATGACTCACTAACATTAAGCCCACCACGAGTGGGCTACGATAATAATAATTGGACTACCAATTAGACGGTTTGGGCTCACGGGGCCCAAACCCAAAACTATTTATGGATTAAGATATAGGATATCTCCTAAATATGGAGATATATATCGAATATCCGATATCGGTGGATACACCGAAGAGTGAGGAGCATGAAACCTTATCGGTTACGTGTGTATATATAGGGCATCATAGCTCTCGTCTAAGGTACGACTTACAACCCTAAAACTCTTCACAACCCTAAATCGATTACTTACTCTCACGCTGGAGGATAATCGGGGGAGATAATCCCTCGATAAGCCTAACGGTGTCTGTTACTTTCTTAGTGTGCAGGTCTCAAGAGCATTAAGATCTGATTGGTACGAGAACAGGAACCCAAACAAGGAACGCCCAACTTTTGTATCAACAAGTGGCGCCATCCGTGGGACCCTACACTAAGAACTAGGATGACAAAGCATAAAAACCTAAATCAGCGGACTCCGCTGTTGGATAAGACACGTGGTGATCCCCAGAGGAAGAACTATCAAGACCTAACCTCTAGGCAAACCACTGGAACAACCAGTGCGCCTGGTCACCAGGAACCGGGACTACCCCCAATTCTTCCAATAGCAGAATTACCCGTAGAAACGACTCAGACCACCACGGTGGTCCCAAACACTGATGATCTCCAGCGTAATCTCTTCAACACTCCCCATCAAACGGTACCCACAGTGAACAACACTGTGCCACCAGGCGCGCCTAACCGAGATAATGGGACTGCTTTGGAAGAAAATATCATTGCGCTGGAAGAAGATACTCAGGAGTCAACGTTGAAAAATTTTGTATCCAAAATTATGAAACGTTGACCAATCTCCTCCAAGAGGAGGCAAGAAGAAGGCTGAGCCAGAACTTACACGCTCGGCTTGACTTCGATGGAACATCCCCACCGCGCTACCTAGAGCGCGAGAATAACGAGAGGCGTACCGATGTCCACTCTAGGCTCGGTACAACATCTAATTCGCAGTACTCGGAGGAGTACGAGGGTAATGAGCGACGCACTAACATCCACTCTAGGCTAGGTAGTCGCAGAGTTCGCGATAGACTCGGACCACGGCGCTCACCAAGCGAGAACTCTTCTAGATCTGGAAGCAGAAGAGTTCATGACAGACCAGGGAGACGATTTTTCCCAAGTGAAAGCCCCTCTAGCTCAGACTCCGAAGAAAAACGGCGCAAGCGCCGTAAAAGAAACGATTCTTCCTCGAGCAGCTCCTCGGACAACGAGGATAAAGAAACGGGACACTGGAAGTCCAGAGGAAGACGTCGCGAGGAAGAGGACGAGGACATATCCCTTCCTTGGCGTCGCCAAAAGGTTGATGCGTTCTCAAAGCGCATCAGCGATTATTTGGACAATAAGAAAAGGCGCATGCCTTCCAATGTTAAAACATATGATGGAACGGGTGACCCTGATGATCACCTAAAAATTTTCGAATCCGCTGCTAGCATCGAAAATTGGCCACAACCTGTGTGGTGCCATATGTTTAATTCCACATTGGTGGGGAATGCACGAACTTGGTTTAGCAAACTTCCACGAAGAAGTATAAAGGGGTATGAAGAGTTGCGGAAAGCATTCCGCTTGAACTTCACTCAAAGAAAGAAGTGCGCTAAGGACCCAGTAGAATTGGCCAGGATAAAACAGCGCCAAGGGGAATCAACGAGCGCTTTCATGGAGCGCTTCAAAGACGAATGCATACACATCAAGGCGTATCCTGAAATACTAAAAATTTCAGGATTCATGAATGGGATAAATAACCAAGATCTTATCAAAAAATTAAATGATAAAGTTCCCCAAACCTTTGATGAATTAATGAAGCGCACAAGGTCTTTTATCCAAGGAGAAGCTGTAACACCCCAACCCGACAAGGGCTAAAGTGTCACATTCATGGTGTCAGTCAGAACAAACACAAGCATAAACTTTAATGATACAATGGATACAAGCGTTACAAAAGGTTCCATGATAAAGGAATACAATATCAGAACTAAGTACAAAATGACTAAATCTAACGCATCTTCAGAACCACTATTAACTCAT
>LBNU01013209.1:83419-126213 GCA_014162995.1 Artemisia annua
TCTAATATAATCCTTCAAGTAAAAATTCCACCATTTCACCACTTGAGCCAAAATTTTATGTTTTTCAAAACCCCAATAATTTTATATTTTTAATAGTGGCCGATTCATATATATACACATAAAAGTGTATATTTCGCCTTAAACTCGCGTAATTAGCATAAATCACATTTGTATCACCAAATTAGTACCACAAGCAACAAGATTTACCACACAAGCAAGAAATACTCTAATGACTATGAAAACTTCATAAAATTCGAGCTACATGCATGCACACATCAATTTATATCTTTTTCAATTTAGCAAAACATATACATTTAACACTTGGTAACCTCATTTAACATCACAAGAACATGAATTAATCAAGATTAGAAAAGTTTAGATGATTTCTTACAAAGGTTGTGTTTGGTACGTGGCTAGGGAGAACAAGGAACACCCAAAACACTTCAAACTTTACCCAAATCACCTTCCAAATAACCCAAAACTCTTGAATTCAATACCCAAATAATCTTGATCTTCAAAAATTATGTATGTATTGTCTGTATGTGTGTGTATTCGGTTATGAAAAGCCAAGGACAAGAAAAGAGGTGTATTATAGTTGGCATGGGGATGATAAATATTTTATGGGTATTAGATTTGGTTAAAGGGATGTTTTGTGGGTAAAGGAGTGTTTTAACATGTGTTGCTTATGGGGTAAGAGTTAGTGGCTGGTTTTAGGATCCTAGGGAGGGGCTCAAATAAGAACTTTGTCCCTCGTGGGTGTATCGTGTGTCGGTTTAAGCTTAAATGTAACCAAAGTGTCCCGGTTTGACGTTTTTGGGCACGTACACGTAAAATAAAGTTTTTAGCCACGTTTTTGTCAGGAATGTAATAAAATGTCATTACTGACTCAAAAATATATTTACTTGACTTTTACCATGGGTACTGTGGTGTCGGTTCACGTGCGGTGTTGTTTTTCAGAAATGTGAGAAAGCTCTCAGTAAATTACGAAACTTATCAGTAACTATCCGAAATGGATTAATTTGTGTTTACTGACAAAAATATACTATTTTAATGATGACTGTAAGCTACAGTACGCGTTACAGATAGCCGAAATGCTCAAAAATATTCATTTATGCATAGAAATGCCCAAATTAGCTATAATAAATAAATATTTATTATTAAAATTAGTCTGAAAAATTCCGGTTTGTTACAGCAGCCAAAAGACTGCGCAGATACTTTCAAGCGCACCCTATAGCGGTTATCACAGATCAACCCATCAAGCAAGTAATCTCCAAGCCCGACGCGTCTGGGCGATTGCAGAAGTGGAGCGTATTACTAGGTGAACACAACATCTCCTATAGACCACGCACTGCAATCAAGGGCCAAATACTTGCAGACTTCATCATTGAAAAACCGGACGCTGATGACACTCCTCAACAACCAAAGGTTGACTTGCAAGAACCATGGATCCTGTTCACGGATGGATCTTCATGCGTAGATGGTTCAGGCGCGGGCCTCATCCTTACCAACCCAGAAGGAATGGAATTCACATATGCCCTGCGCTTTGAATTCACTGCCACGAACAACGAGGCAGAATACGAAGCCCTAATCGCTGGATTACGCATCGCAGCACGAATGGGTGTACGCAACCTAGAGGCAAACGTAGATTCCAGATTGGTAGCCAACCAGGTGTCAGGAGAATACGAAGCCAAAGAAGGGAACATGATCCAATACCTCGAAAAAACAAAGTCCTTAATCCAAGGCTTTGACAGATTTACAATTAAGCAGGTCCCTAGAGGGGAGAACAAGAAAGCAGACGCGCTGAGCAAGATTGCGTCTACAAGTTTTGCTCATCTGTCCAAACAGGTATTGGTGGAAATCTTAAAAGACAAATCGATCTCCGAGATGGAAGTATCCACGGTGATAGAAGAAGAAGGCCCTACGTGGATGACACCTATAGTGGACTTCATCAGCAAAGGCACACTCCCCCAAGAACAGAAGGAAGCTCGACGAATACGGCGCGCAACACAACGATTCGAGCTTAGAGATAACATCTTATATAGGACCTCATTCTTGCAACCATGGCTTAGATGCGTTGGACCTCTTCAGGCAGACTATGTACTTCGAGAGATCCACGCTGGCTCATGCAGCATGCATTCAGGACCACGGTCCATTGTGGCGCGAGCCCTAAGGTCAGGATACTATTGGCCAATGATGCATAGGGATGCGCGAGATTTGGTACGGAAGTGCAGCGATTGTCAAGTTCACAGACCCATCCCGCGCCGACCACAGCATGAGCTAACACCCATCACATCACCATGGCCATTCTATAAGTGGGGTATTGATATCGCTGGACCTTTCCCCGTTGCCGCAGGTGGATTGAAATTCCTTATTGTGGCAATAGACTACTTTACTAAGTGGATCGAGGCGAAGGCAGTAGCGACCGTAACAGGTAATCAAGTAAAATGATTCGTATGGGACAACATAGTATGTCGTTTTGGATTACCTGGTGAAATTATTTCAGATAACGGAAAATAATTCCGTGATAATCCATTTAAAGATTGGTGTGAACAACTGAATATCACGCAACACTTTGCGTCAGTAACCCACCCACAAACCAATGGTCTGGTTGAACCCGCAAACCGTAGTCTGGGTGAAGGGATCAAAGCGCGCCTAGACAGACACAAAGGGAGATGGGTAGAAGAACTGTCACATGTTCTTTGGGCACACCGAACAACAATCAAAGTTAGCAACGGAGATACTCCTTTCTCTCTCGTTTATGGAACAGAAGCTGTTATACCAGCTGAAATTGGAATGCCAACTATCAGCACAGCAGAAGTTAACATCACCACAAATGATGATGAGCGGTGCATAGATTTGGATCTTCTGGAAGAAAGGTGTGAACGTGCAGCGATACGAGAAGAAAAAGCCAAATCAAGAATGAAAGGATACTAGATGCCAAAGTACGAAGTACTTCATTCAGACCAGGCGATTTCGTATACCGCGAAAACGACTCAAGCCGTGCAGAAGACACAGGAAAGCTAGGACCAAAGTGGGAAGGACCTTACGAGGTCGTTGAAGCACTTGGAAAAGGAGCGTACAAGCTGCGCGATAAGGACGACCATGAGCTAAAACGCACGTGGAACGTTCGCAATCTCAAGAGATGCTACCTTTAGGAAAGGCTACGGCCCAACATGGACACTCGCGCACTTTAGAAAGTGCCCCAATAAAGATCCATGTAGTTTTTATTTTTTACCTTATCTAGATAAGTAATGTTTATTTTTTACAAAAACTTGCAAGTATTAATTCAAATTCGCGGTTTCTAGCTAACTCCGCGAAACAATTTCTTTACATTGTTATTTAAATACCGTTTATGTTTCAATGTGTTGGTTACATTACCTTTAGCCTACATGGCGTGCATACACTAATTAATACCCACGTCGGTAAAAAGGATGAGTTAACCTACTAAACAACTCGTTGAGTAAGAGGGTTGCAAACCCATCAACTTTGGATTACGTATCCTTGTTAAACACCTTGCGCTCAAGACGTTGGTGCAAGTTCATTGCGCACCCCACGANACCTCGAAAAAACAAAGTCCTTAATCCAAGGCTTTGACAGATTTACAATTAAGCAGGTCCCTAGAGGGGAGAACAAGAAAGCAGACGCGCTGAGCAAGATTTCGTCTACAAGTTTTGCTCATCTGTCCAAACAAGTATTGGTGGAAATCTTAAAAGACAAATCGATCTCCGAGATGGAAGTATCCACGGTGATAGAAGAAGAAGGCCCTACATGGATGACACCTATAGTGGACTTCATCAGCAAGGGCATACTCCCCCAAGAACAGAAGGAAGCTCGACGAATACGGCGCACAGCACAACGATTCGAGCTTAGAGATGACGTCTTATATAGGCGCTCATTCTTGCAACCATGGCTTAGATGCGTTGGACCTCTTCAGGCAGACTATGTACTTCGAGAGATCCACGCTAGCTCATGCAGCATGCATTCAGGACCACGGTCCATTGTGGCGCGAGCCCTAAGGTCAGGATACTATTGGCCAACGATGCACCGGGATGCGCGAGATTTGGTACGGAAGTGCGGCGACTGTCAAGTTCACAGACCCATCCCGCGCCGACCACAGCATGAGCTAACACCCATCACATCACCATGGCCATTCTATAAGTGGGGTATTGATATCGCTGGACCTTTCCCCGTTGCTGCAGGTAGATTAAAATTCCTTATTGTGGCAATAGACTACTTTACTAAGTGGATCGAGGCGAAAGCAGTAGCGACCGTAACAGGTAATCAAGTAAAACGATTTGTATGGGACAACATAGTATGTCGTTTTGGATTACCTGGTGAAATTATTTCAGATAACGGAAAACAATTCCGTGATAATCCATTTAAAGATTGGTGTGAACAACTGAACATCACGCAACACTTTGCGTCAACAACCCACCCACAAACCAATGGTCTGGTTGAACGCGCGAACCGTAGTATGGGTGAAGGGATCAAAGCGCGCCTAGAAAGACACAAAGGAAGATGGGTAGAAGAATTGTCACATGTTCTTTGGGCACACCGAACAACAATCAAAGTTAGCAACGGAGATACTCCTTTCTCTCTCGTTTATGGAACAAAAGCTAGTATACCAGCTGAAATTGGAATGCCAACTATCCGCACAGCAGAAGTTAACATCACCACAAATGATGATGAGCGGCGCATAGATTTGGATCTTCTGGAAGAAAGGCGTGAACGTGCAGCGATACGAGAAGAAAAAGCCAAATCAAGAATGAAAGGATAATATGATGCCAAAGTACGAAGTACTTCATTCAGACCAGGCGACTTCGTATACCGCGAAAACGACTCAAGCCGAGCAGAAGACACAGGAAAGCTAGGACCAAAGTGGGAAGGACCTTACGAGGTCGTTGAAGCACTTGGAAAAGAAGCGTACAAGCTGCGCGATAATGACGACCATGAGCTAAAACGCACGTGGAGCGTTCGCAATCTCAAGAGATGCTACCTTTAGGAAAGGCTACGGCCCAACATGGACACTCGCGCACTTTAGAAAGTGCCCCAATAAAGATCCATGTAGTTTTTATTTTTTACCTTATTTAGATAAGTAATGTTTCTTTTTCTTTTTTTACAAAAACTTGCAAGTATTAATTCAAATTCGCGGTGTCTAGCTAACTCCGTGAAACAATTTCTTTACATTGCTATTTAAATACAATTTATGTTTCAATGTGTTGGTTACATTACCTTTAGCCTACATGGCGTGCATGCACTAATTAATACCCACGTTGGTAAAAAGGACGAGTTAACCTACTAAACAACTCGTTGAGTAAGAGGGTTGCAAACCCATCAACTTTGGATTACGTATCCTTGTTAAACACCTTGCGCTCAAGACGTTGGCGCAAGTTCATTGCGCACCCCATGACGGATGCGCAACATTGCACACTGTGCACGTTTAACAACTTAGGAAACCAAGACTCTTGATTCCTTAAAATAAAATTCACAATACGACAAGTAAACTTATGAAAATTCATAGACGACTATGATTTCCTTTTTCCTAAGTTAATAATTCCATACACGAATATGGCCCTTACTTTGAAAAATCCATAGATGATTTTTTGAACACGCTTGGATACTTAAAGATGTCTTAAATACAAAGACACATGAGTTATGTACAAACTGCGCTCAAAATTTCACGCAGAACAACAAGTTCGAACACAAATACAAGAGATTATCTATTTCAACTCATGGATTCTTATTCATATATATTTATTAAGTTATAGACTTAATACATATTGGTCCAATCATGGTGTAATTGTGACTATTGGGTAGTCTTCAAATAAGAGGACAAACGACCTAAACACAAAAAGATATATATTAAACCATGAGTTTACAAAAGATGATGATTCCTAAGCGCTATGAGCGCGTCTATGACCGGAGCTGCTAGCTGTGGATGTCAACTCCCCAACCCTACTCAGCCTCCTCAAAAGGCTACTATCCTCCTAAGATACCGTTGTTACGCTAACGGGAATCCCATCGGACCGGGGAAGATGGGCCGCACCAACACCGCAGAGTATAGCCTTCCCCTTTACACCTTTTTTCTGAGCAACCCTGGTTAAGTGAGCTTCTAAACACTCCTTCAACGGGACCTCTTTGTCAATGGCGAATGGGTTGAGAATGTCTCGCGGACGTGCGAATACAGGCACGTGCAGCTGTGACTCATCAGGCCTCAGAAAATAGTCAGGTTGCTCCTCGGCATTATCCAAGAGATGCCTCCCAAGGACCAACCCCTCCATAATCACTTTGATTGGCTGGTCCTGGTCACGCTCCAACCGCCCGATATGAGGAAGCTCCAACAGCTTCAATTTCTCCATGGCGTCCACGAGCTCATCATACGAGTCAGCCTTGTACCCAGGCACCTCTGCGAGCGGCACCATCAACAACTTGCTTCTATCCAGTTCCTCCACAGCCTGCGCCTTGCCACGAGCCAAGGCGCACTCCACAACTTTCCCAAAGGCCCCCACAACCTCTTGGGATTCCAGTGTGCATAGGGCAGCCAAACGTAGCCCATGGCTAATCAACCACCTATGAGTACAACAACGTACGTAAGAGAAGATATAAAGGAATGTAACATAAGGTAAAGCAAAAGGGTAAATACCTGCGCTCAGCAACGGCAGACATAAGATGAGGATACAATTCCTCATCACAGCTTGCCCTCTTGCGCCCTCAGAGCCGCCTCCACATGCTNCCAAACGTAGCCCATGGCTAATCAACCACCTATGAGTACAACAACGTACGTAAGAGAAGATATAAAGGAATGTAACATAAGGTAAAGCAAAAGGGTAAATACCTGCGCTCAGCAACGGCAGACATAAGATGAGGATACAATTCCTCATCACAGCTTGCCCTCTTGCGCCCTCAGAGCCGCCTCCACATGCTTACGGAACTCATCAAGTTGAGCGAAGTGTTTGCTTCTGTTTTCTTGCAAGTACTTCAACCCCCACATGGAGTTAATCCTGTGTTGACCTGCGGCAGCGCGCTCACGCTCCAACTCCACCATCATAGACAGCTTCTCATCAGCAACTTTCCTGGCATAGGCAGTTGTAGATTCTACATCTGCCCGCGCAACAGTCAACTGCGCTTTCAGCTGGGCAATCTCCTCATCCTTCTGAGCCAGGCCACTGCGCTCAACAGCATATTGCGCCTTGAGCTGAGTAACTAACTCAGCCTGGCGACCAGCAGCTGCAGCCAACTCCTCCATCAGGTGTGGCGCAGACATCCCTCCACTCGTCCCCGATGGCTCCTTCAAGGGACGATGAGTAGTCTGGGTTGGCGCCAACTCATCAATAGACACTGCATCATCCCCTGCAGCATCATTCCTACAAAAAAGAGGAGTAAAGGTGTTAGACAGCGAAACAAAAAGGAAGGAAATAAGATAAACATTCAACGCGAATAACACTTACTTAGGAGGAGAAGCCTCAACAACATTCTGCGCATCAATAGATACTGACGCCTCTTCCTCCGCAGACTCGTCCGCAATAACAGCACGACGTCTGCGCTTAGAGGTCCCCTCACCAGCATCATCAGTAGCCTTGCGCTTCGCGCCCTGGCGCTCCTCTTTCGAGTCAGTGTTAACCTTGACGACGCTGACACTACCAGATGACTCCACGCGCTCAGGCTCCGGGACCACCGTTTCCTGCGCAGGAACATTCTGCACAGGTGTAGCATTCACAATAGGGTGCGAAGCATCAGAAGCCTCCCCCTGCGCCAACTCCAGAAGACGCCCAGATGTTGCCTCCAAGATGGGCAACTCACTCTCCCTCAAGGGGCGCACACCCACAGCCACTTGTGTGGGCTTTGTCAGCTTCACCACCGTAAACAGGTCCATCTCTGCGCAATGCACGAACAAACAAAAATAAGTTAGTTGATAAATTACAAGATACAAGAGCGCTTACATTATGCGAGGACAAAGAAAGTTTAAGCACCCTCCCTGGCCGTTCCCATCCAGAAAGGTTGGCACTTCTTCACCACTGAGGAAATAGTTACGACTAAGCCCCATGTGGACTAAAAACTCCTCAGGGTACGGAACGATTGGGATGCGGTTTGCATTAATGGTCTTAGCATCCTCCTTGTTGTACGTACCGGGATCTGGGCACTCATCCTTTGGAAGTGACGCTTGAGTATAAAACTCCGAAAGCGATGTAAAAACCCTATCATCTATCCAGAAAATTTTTTCTCTCCAATCCCTGAGGGCATCTACTTTCTTGGTATAACACTGATAGCACCCCGCGCGCTTCGAGAAAGTTACCCACCCATTCGACCACGATGTGTGGTAAAATGCGCGGAAAAGGTTAATGGTCGGATTGATTGCAAGTAAACGGCAGTTTACTTCAAAGTTTGTTATCTTTGCTGCACCTAGCGGGTGCAACTGAGAGATATGCAAACGATAAAATTTGAGCACGTCACTCAAGAATAAGGATATGGGCACACGCTGGTTTGCAAATCCAAAGAAGCGCGTGTATACCCCTATTTTCCCCTCAGGGAAGTCCGCTATACATGCATTGGGCTCCGGTACAACCGGATGCACATCCAGAGGAATGAAATAATTAGAGGTGAACCGACGAAGTTCATCCTCATCCATCTCGGACCGGAATTCTTCTAATTGGCGCACCATTTTTACTAGCAAACGCACACAAAGTTACCTTCGCAGTTTCTGTTTTTCTTGATTGATAATTCTTAAGAATGAAGAAAATGGCGTTTTTTCACTGTGGTTGACACAGTAAAAACGAAACCCTTTATATAGGGTTTCCCCTAGCCTTGGATATCTGACACGTGGATTCCACTATCTCCATCGTGTGGCTGGAATACAAACAGGTACGTGCACTTTCACGTATTCCAAGAGATACGTGGAGCATTTTTGGACTAGATACATAGTATCCCATTTTTGGCGGAAAAAATGTGATTCTTTCCCATCACGCTTGCCGCTGCTGTTATTAGTCTAGCATCCGCAGGTTTTACCCTGCGCACACTAGACTGAGGGGACATGATGACGTATAGTCTATATTCGGGTCACGAACCCGAATACCATGACCCACTAACATTAAGCCCACCACGAGTGGGCTACGATTATAATAATTGGACTACCAATTAGACGGTTTGGGCTCACGGGGCCCAAACCCAAAACTATTTATGCATTAGGATATAGGATATCTCCTAAATAAGGAGATATATATCGAATATCCGATATCGGTGGATACACCGAAGAGTGAGGAGCACGAAACCTTATCGGTTACGTGTGTATATGTAGGGCATCATAGCTCTTTAGTCTAAGGTACGACTTACAACCCTAAAAACTCTTCACAACCCTAAATCGTTTACTTACTCTCACGCCGGAGGATAATCGGGGGAGACAATCCCTCGATAAGCCTAACGGTGTCTGTTACTTTCTTAGTGCGCAGGTCTCAAGAGCATTAAGATCTGATTGGTACGAGAACATGAACCCAAACAAGGAACGCCCAACTTTTGTATCAACAGTGCTCAAGGTGTTTTTTTCCCCTCAATATACTATCAACATAAAATGTATTAATATTATTCTTATTCTTTTTCCCGAAATATAATAATTGTATTGACACATATAAAAAAAAATGATCATAATTTGAGACGGAGAAGTCATAATTTCGCTGTGAGCTTTCAAGCTCGTATAGCTTGGTGGGTTTCGAATGAAAGAACAATGCAAGATAACAATCACATTTTCCAAAATGGACAAACATTAGTTTCCATCAAATTATGAATTTGATTTTTTGATCACTAACTTTTAACATTGTCCTTCACATAATGGTATTTAATGAATTATAATTTTTTCCTATGAATTAAAGTTGAAAAAAAAAATAGAAAATATCTTGTAATATGTCGACTACATTTAACAAAAAACCAGAAAAGAATTAAAGAGGTACAACCTTGGCAAGGTTTTGGGCTTGAGGAGTTAGGTTTCAATTTTGTATTTGCGAATATAAAGCAACCACTTTTCTCTACATTTTCACACTTCACTTTTTTCTCATTTCCTCCTACAAATACCCTTTCCTCCCACCCCTCCCACTTCCTAAACCCCCCTCCTCTTTTATTTTTCAAAACTGGCGATTCATAATCATCAAACCAACAAAACTATCATCATGGTATAAATATATATAACTTCATTCTCACTATTTCATTTTCATTAAAATTACCTGCTTTCTCTTTTTATGATAAAAGTTGTTTATATATAATATTGCAGGGTGCACATGGACATGTTGATCAACAACAAGAACAAAAATGGCCACCATGGTTAAAACCTATGCTTGGTGAAAGCTTTTTTGGTCAATGCAAATTCCATGCGGATTCTCATAAGTCTGAATGTAATATGTATTGTTTGGATTGCATTAATGGTCCTTTGTGTTCGCTTTGTATCGGTCAACATCATGATCATCGTGTTATTCAAGTACGCTTTCTTTTTTTATAACTTAAAAGTCATTGCATACATACTTTTTTAACGAGATTCTCTCAAGTTCATATAAACACGACCGGTAATGTTTCCTTACAAACAGAACATCAGGCCCACAGAGGGACCTGATTTTCATTACCGGTCATGTTCATATGAACCTGAAAGGATCCCAATCATATTTTTTTTTGTGTTAGTAAAAATTAAGTGTATGTTACATTTTGGTGCAGATAAGGAGGTCGTCATATCATGATGTGATTAGGGTGTCCGAGATACAAAAGTTTTTGGACATTGGTTCGGTGCAAACTTATGTTATCAATAGTGCTAAGGTTGTGTTCTTAAATGAAAGACCCCAACCTAGGCCTGGGAAAGGTGTTACGAATACTTGTGAAGTTTGTGAGC
This sequence comes from Artemisia annua, assembly GCA_014162995.1. Lineage (NCBI taxonomy): Eukaryota > Viridiplantae > Streptophyta > Magnoliopsida > Asterales > Asteraceae > Artemisia > Artemisia annua. The sequence goes on from LBNU01013209.1 coordinate 94,281, forward strand.
GCAGTTTGCTTGATTCGTTTCGATTTTGCTCACTTGGATGCAAGGTAAATTCATTTGGTCATTGTTGTTGATTAATTTGTTATGAAGTTAAGGCTAATTGTTAATTTGGTTTACCTACTCCTATGTTTCATTATTGACTTGTAGTCATATTAATGGTGGTGCTAGAAATTCTTTTTTGTGGGTGTTTTGGATTTTACCTATACATTGCATTTTTATATCTCAAACTTGAGTATTTTAAATGGCTCATGTTATTATTTCAACCATAGAACTTGGCTTTTGTGGGTTTTTGTTGAATGATCATACATTTGACTTTTTGATGACCACCATGAGTGGGAATGGGAATATATGGACATTGAATGATTGATTATTTGAAGTTTAATTGGAATAATCAAATGGGATTCTATTACTTTTATGAATATATTCCTTAATTAATGATTAAACACTTGTCTATCTCTGTACAGATTGTTGGCACATCCATGACTTTCAAAGGAAAACAAAAGATTTCGCCCGAAAAAAGGCATTTGTTAATGGCGGTTTCTGATTCCGATGATTCGTACAGCAGCGGGAGCCATTTTCGGCAGCGTGGTAGCCCTGGAACTCGCAACTTTAGTCCATCAACACCACCATTAACCACAGGAAGCTTGAGGACGGCCAAGAGACGAAAGGGCATTCCCCATAGAGCACCAATGGGAGGACTAATCATAGAATGTTAAGCTCCCCCAAAGGTTCTATCCTTCAAATTTCTTATCAAATGCACAAGTGCTTTTTGCTTTAAAAAGCCTGTGTTTGGAATTACCCTTTAAGCCTCTCTCTCCATTTGTACAAAGAAGCAGCCTATGACCATCTAGTATATAGTTTTGAATTAGATGCTCTTGTAATATAAGGGCAAATGTGGAAAAGACCAAAAACTTATAAGCTTTGAAAATGTCAAATATTTGGTTTATAGAATAATGTTTTTATTTTTCTTGTTTGAAAATGTAATTATGATGTTTGTGGTATGGTTTAGAAAGCATGAATGATACCAATGTACTTTAACGAAATATAAAAAGTGTGAGGCCTATATAATGGGAATAACACACAAGTTGTATATGTACTTGTTGTCCATTAGGGTGTCTATCTTGATTTGGAAATTAGTGTTTTAGTGGGGGTGGTTTCGGGTGCTAATCTTGATGTAACATCATAGTATCTTAACGTTTTTAATTCATGCCCATTAAATGGTTCTATGATACACGAATTTACCAAGATATGATTCTCAACATTTACTTTACTATAGGATCACTAGATGAATGCGACAAAAAAATGATATACATTAGATTTTATTTTTATTTAATTCCTTCTATATATTGATCGATGATTCTTTCAAATATTTGATTCTTGGTAAAAAGTTATTTATAATATGTTTTTGAACTAAATACGTGTCAGCTTAAACATTGTGTTTTCTTTAGACAATAAAGTATGATCTTGGCGCAACGAATGTAATTTTGGAATGTACAATGTATGTAGCATACTATAAAATAAATATCGTCAGAAAAATAGTTAATTGGCATGTGATAAATACGTACCTTTTAACTTTAGTATATTACTCAACAGAAAAATAGTTAGAAAATCTTGTGGAACAAGATCCATAAGGTATAATAATAGTGACAATGAGTACGTATGTGATGTTGCAATTAAAATCCTACCCATGAAATTAAAAACTGTAAATTCATGAAATGAAATACTAAGTTAAGTTTCACATCAAATTCTAAGAAAATCAGTATTCTTTTATTGTTGATTTCCAGAAATCAAGATTTTTATAACTACTAATGACAAACTACCTCTTATATTCTAGGTTGGCATAACAGAATGTCGACATCTTGGAAGAGACCGAGTATTTATTATCCTTATGCTATAATTATGAAAACTTTCTAAGCCCAAAAAGCAGAACCTCACTTATATTGCAGAAGTTGCAACAATACTATGCACATTTCTCGTTTCTTTGATCAAGAATTATTATTAAACTTAGGCATGCTTGGTAGAGGGTCATGGGAGGTGAGGAATGAGAAAAATAATGAAAAAAATGTGCTTGGTAGAGTATAATGTAATGACCCATTACCCAATAGTGTGTAATGAGCCATTACCCAATTTACTCACCACAATTATCATTGTCTTTATCTTTTACTTTTCCGAGTTTGAACCAAGCGCACCCTAACTATAATGAGGTTGCTGAGTATGCATTATTTTGTTTCCTTGTGTTTAGTTTTTTCACTTATAAATTTGTCATTCTTTAACATGTAGTAGAACCAAGAATGTTTCAAGTAAAAGGAGACTGACTTTTCCCCCACAAAACATTAAGGGGGCTATAGTAGTTTTCATATATATCTCATTAAAGCCCCACTTCGTTTGTTTAGCCTTATCCATCTTTAGTCGTACTTTAAGTGATGGCTTTTAATAAAAACCATTCATGTCTTATTTGATCCTAACTCTTGATATATATGCAAAAGTCTATGACAACAAAGTTTACACGTTTTGATGATACTGATTTTAATCAAGAGAACTGTCTAACAAAATTTGCCATTCTTCGTGTTTAAGGAGTCCCTGGTTCACTCGAAGAAACAATGCCATATAATCCTTATCGGGAATGGTCAATAGACTAGACGACAAAATGTGCATAAGGAGTGGGGAATGACTGTAGTACAGCATTCCCTTCTGAGGGTATGGAGCCGCGATAATATCGATTTACATATATAGAACAGCATGATTTTTGATTTTAATTTTTAACAAAAGAATTGAAACGATGGTAAATTTGGAGGAACCATAAAAGCGAAGTTGCATACGGAGTGGGGAATGACTACATGATATATGGGTAACTTTAGCTTTCGCAACATGTTGATTGGCTACTTTCTATCGCTCCGATACACTCATCTTCAATAAAAATCCTAACCCCACCCATTCCTTGTCTTTATTATTTGTACTTATTAAAATTTCCATCTTTAATGCCTACATACAAAAAATACAGAGGATAAACATCTATATCATGAAATAGTAGCGATTACATTTTATCAAAGTAGTTTAACGATCTATTCAGAATGTTGGTATGATGCAAGAGTTTATTATCACTATGTATTCACATGACAACATTTTAACTGACTTTCTTTTCACAATTTGTGTTACATTTTACTACATTGTTTTGCAAATATTAAAGTGCAAACTGCAACGGAGTGTAAGGTATGTTATACACATTTTTAAACGCATATGGCGCCGTATTTGCACATGACCTTGCGCTATAAGCGCATAGCCATCCGGAAACCAAGAGCTTTGTTTGGATCTTCTTTGTGTTTGAGTGTAAAAGTGGAGTGATTTTTTTTCCCCCTTCTTCTTCTTCTCTCTCTCTTTTGGGTAAAAACTGACATGACGAAGCTTATAACTCGCGCCTATAATTAAGGGTGCACTATGCACACGTTATAGCACTTTTGGTGTTGTAGTACCGCCACCAACATCCTTAGGGTCTTCTCCATTGGGATAACGATGATTGTGTGTTTGTTTGTATTTTAATTTTTGTTGAGTGTAAAGAGGAGTGAGTGGGGTTTTTGGTTATGTGTTATATGAGTGTTATAGGAGACGATGCTCTTTTAGTGTTGTGTTATAAATTTATTATAGAGTAAAAACTGACGTAACGAGCTATAACACTCCTATATCACTGCTACGAGCACTCTAACAACACATAACTCTTTAATGAAAATGAATATTCTATGAATTAGATGATAGATAAGTGGTTTTGGGCCTACTAATCTATCATTTGATACTTCCTCCTTATCAAAATACATGTCAAATTTCAAATTGTACAAAGTTTTAAAAAATCTTATATAATACATTATTCATCAATCAAATTTCATCAATACTCACAAGTTTTTATTTTGATTGGTTATAACACAAACTAGACATTTATTTTAGGATATCTAGAAAAACATGAACATTTATGCAGTAAGATATGCATGAATTACTGCCGATACTATATAGAGTTGATAATGTTTCTGCCGATACTAACCTAACCTTAAGTTTTACGAAGATGACCGGTGCTACATTATTGTAATATCCAAGTTTAGTTAAAGTGTATAAAACAACAAAAATAGCAACTCTTACGAAATGGTATTTATTTTAGCGGCATGTGAGTGACACTAAGGCTGTAAAATCGTGAAACGGCAGTCGGTTGGTAGATCATTTTGTAGCCTGTAATCGGTCTAGGTGAGATTAATTGGTGATCAATCAGATTGACATTTTCGGCAAGTTTGGGTATTTTTGGCGAGTTTTAGATATTTTTGCAAGATTTTTCTTAAGAACAACTTGTAATATATATAAACAGTGACTATAACTGTCCCGAGTATAAAACGGAAAGAAGAGAGATGGAGAGGGAAAAAAGAGTGAAGTAAAGAGGAGAGGAATAAGAAATTATTTTTTTATTTTGTGTTCCCGAGTTGGAAAGAAAAGAGAAGGAAGTAACAATAAAATAGCTTTAAAATCAACATCACTCCATTTCATCCCAATTTGGGAAGTAAATTAGGAGAGTAATTTTGATGTAATTTACTATCCTTTACTTTCCTCTCCCCTCCTAAAAAATCTCAGGAACACAATTTTTTTTATTACCATCCCAAAGCTTTCCCTTTCACTCCAAAAATAAACTCGGGAATAGAGTGTAAAACAAATTTATGGTGAGTTTCGGGTATTTCCAGCAAGATTTGCAGGTTTCCGGCCTTGTAGGCTTTACACAAATTGAAAAGATTGGTGGCCGATTAACGCCTAAACGGCTATTAATCGGCCTTGTAGGTTNTTTTTTTTTTTTTTTCAGCAACTGAGCGACACTATTAAGAAAGAATTTGTGAGCTTAAAAGTCTAGCTCGTTTGAGATGTGTGAGGTATTATGTACTAGTTTGGTGTGTGAACATTTCGCATTTACTTTGAACAAAAGGATAATAACGTTCACATCCTTGAATGCTTATTCGTGAGTCTTTTGGGTGCAAATCGTTCCTATTTGAACAACTGTCATAACATGGCCAAGAAAAAAAGACCCCAGCCACCACAACTATAATAACTACCAAATACATAGAGAAAGGTCAACAGATTGACACAATGGAAATTGGAAAAAACCTCACACAAAACTTAAACTAACAATTTATTTCTATATGCTCTAAACATCAATGACCCATAAACATTTAATCATTTGGTTCTATGTCTATCAATAATTTACCAAAGAACATGCCAATAAATCATTTCATAGCTTGAGGTCACTTTTACATGATGGGCATAATGCAAAGGATTAAAAAGGCATTTTTTCAATAAATGAGCAAGACATACAAATATTCTATTACCATCTTTGCACTTGCCTTTCAATTTCCACCTCAAACCAAATACAATATTCACAAGTTGGCATACTTTAAGTGGGTTTTGGGACCCATTTATAATCAACAATACTAAGCCATGATGTCATTACTAAGCCTTATCTATAATTTATAATATACGAAGGCAAAACCGTAGGGAACCCCTTTCGTGGCTGGTGTAGGATGGCAATCGAGTCATGTCGGAGTTGACCTATTTAGGTTCGTGAGTTAGCGTATCAATATAACTTATATCAAAACATGACTTGTTTATTAATTGTGTCAAAAAACTCAACTTTAACCCTGCATAATGCGTTTAATCCGTTTATAACTCATTTAGCCTGTTTAGGTATAAGTCAAGCCATGATGATAAAGGTTGATGATGGTTTGATGATTCAACTAGTTTAAATCCAAAATGATATAACGATTTAAAAAATGATAAAAATAACATACAAATAATTATACAACAATTTCAAGAATATACGAGTTATAATCGTAAAATCTTGTCATATTAAGTATATAATAAAATACATTTAATCCAAAACTATTGTAAAATCAAAGTTATATATTTTATTTTCTAAAGGCTTATATACTTAAACGGGTTCACGTGTTAACATGTTTAATACTTACTTAACAAAAACACGAACCATTTATTAAAGGCTAAACGGGTTGATCTGTTTTTAACCGAAACCTGTTTATCTTCAACCTAACATGTCGGGTTCGTGTCTTTTATTATGTCGTGTCGAGAATTGTTACCCCTACCACTCTACAACAAGGTATTAAATTATTAGACCACGTGTAGTGGTCGATCGATCCCCTTGGCCGACGCATCGGCTACCATTACACATCCATTAAAGGGACACATCGGAGATGGATGAAACTTAAAAGGGACGAATCGGTCACATATGTGACGGGTTGTTTCTGCGTGGAGTGTGTTTATTTAATTATTTTATGGGGTATATTTTTGATGATACAATCGGTCTTCTTATTACATTAAGTTGGACAAAAAATTATATTAAAGAAAAAAAACTGACATCGATGTCTCAGTCTTTTAGTTGTCACCATTACACTTAGCCTTAACATCACAATGTATACTTTAATAGACAGTTATCAAATTTTTGTTAGACATAATTACTTTGTATGAGATTGTATTAAGAAACTATAAAATATAGTGTTGTGATTAAATATTTGTAACTGGTTTCAATGGGAATATGTTGCTATCAAACCCTTTGTTTTTCTTCCACTAATGACGATGTTGTTTTCATACTTTCATTCCGTCCAACAATGAAAAGATAATCACGAATGTATTTGATAATAATAACACACGATATCATCTTTTACTAAATAAGTGGGTTTTCTCGTGATGCTGATAAATCTTTACAACATCGGTCATAATGGGTTTCTTTAAATATTCTGGTCCAAAAACTTGCATAACAGAATTACAAAAATGATCAATAGATACACGAGAAGTTTTCTCACTCATTCGCAGATATTCGTCTAAAGCATCGTGAACCGTGCCGTATATCAATTGACGAATTGGGCGGTGCACTTCATCTACGGGGAAATGCCTTCTCTTCCGGCACAATCAATATTATTATGAAAGAATGGACAATGAATAGTTACCTCCCGAACTATCTAGTTGAAAAAGCGACGACTCATTCAGAACCTCTTCTGGAATGTATATGCATCATACATCGGGTTCTCACTAAAATAGGCGGCGACTAAACGGTTATGAGCACCATAACGATCTCGCGTTATCATGTTTGTCGTCGGTCGATTTGCTCGTTGTAAATTCTTAATAAACGACACCGCTCTTCTATCAAGTCCCGGTTAACAACTTCTTGTTCTTCTTCTGAGTCGGTGAACAAAAACCTTTTGGAATTCATTTGGATAATAAGGTATGATATATATGTTGTTTGAGTAAGAATATGAGAATGTGTGTATAAAAATGGTGAAGTTTTGAGGTATTTATTGTTGAAAAATGGGGTAATGTAATTTTTTATTTCTATTTTATTTAAAAAAACCTGAAAGGGAGCCCACAATTTTTCAACATAACTACAAGTGAGCCACTCATTTTTCCATTCTCTTTTTGTGCTTCCTCGCGCGTGACTAGTCGGATCCGGAATAAGGCTCGTGCGTGACCCACCTCTCACTCGGTGAGGGCTCACGCTGACTCCGGTTAGCCTTAGGAATAATTTTAGGAACATAAGCTATAAATATATATAACATGTCTCATATTTAAAGCATCCGGTGTGGTGGCTGGAAAGGATCGCGCGTACAGAAAACACTAGCCCAGAACGTGACGACGAAACCTTGAGTCGTGCCATTGGTTCTGGCGCAATCACCACCAGCCCGCACAATCCGTCTCCTTCTTTATTTTATTTTTTTATTATTTTATTTTTCACTATAAACCATGCTGATGTAATTGTTTACATATATATTTTTTTTTGGGTAAAGGAGAGTAATCCTGCACCCTGGTAAATATATTAACCAAAACGTTTAAGTACAATAGATATGGGTGAAATCCCATATCTCAGCCCGTTACATAGGCATAAAGCTTACATAACAAGATACTTCTTATTTTCTAAACAAGAAAACAAACCACTACTCAAATGATAACATAGGACATAACGAAATAAAATTACTTCCTAAGACCTTAAAGCTTGGTGCCATACATGGCATTAAAGGCATCCAAGTTCCCTGGAAGATCATAAACCTGATTCGCATAGTCATCGTAGTCATAGTCATCATAATCATCTTCAAACTCTTGGCCACCACCAAATAGATTAGCAGACTCATCAAATGGGTTGGCAACCACCTCATCTTCAGAATCAGAAACCACGATCTCTCCCACCTTAGAAAAAGGGTTAACTCTCTTAGTAGAAGAGGCAGGCGGAGTACAAGAATCACTAGTTTTAGGTGCCACAACCGACTCCTTCTCTTTCAAATCATTCACAAGGGGTTCTTGTGATGCAGTACCTGTCTTAGTAGACTTATCTTCATTAACTTCCATTGTACGACCAGAATCCACATCCTTGTTGTTTACATATTTAGTCCCTTATGGTTTGTTTGCTTACGTATCTAGTCCTTAATGTCTTTACATTGTTAGTCATTGCGTTCAACTTATTACATTATTAGTCCTAATATGTATAAAATTTGGTTTAAATGTAATGTTTTGTTTTGTTTGGATTATGTAATGTTTTATTTTAGTATGTTGTTTTATTTGAATAAATGAAAAAAAAAATTAAAAACTGTAAAGTCCAAGTGTGTCTATAACTTGAATGATGGAGTGAGAGTGTTTTTGTGCTATAAATAATATTAGTGTAATAACATCTTTTTTTGCTATAGTGCGAACCTTACTTAGTTCCCAAGTTTTTGAAATGAAAGAAGAGAAGAGAAGAGTTAAAAATGGACAGAAAAGAAAAGGAGATGAATGAAACTAAATTTTTTATATCATGTTCCCGAGTTAAGAGAGAAAAGAAGAGATAACATATGATTTTACAATTATACCCTTTGTTATAAGTAATGGTTATATTTATATTAGGTCATTTAAGTAATTTTATTTATTTAAAGCTTCCTAATATAACTTCTCTCCAAATCATCCCACTTTTGAGAAGAAAGTTTTTGGGAGAAGTTTAGCCAAAATTACTCTCCTCTTCTATTCTCTTCTCTTCTAAAAAAAACTCAGAAACACGAATTTATTTTGTTTTCTTCCCACTTCTTTTCTCTTCTTTCAAAAATAAAACTCGGGAACGCAAAGCTCCAGGGCACGTAGTGCTCTTAGTAGTATGAAACTTTTCTATAATTTGGGTCCACTTCCGACAATAAATTCGGGTCTCCAATAGATGTGTATATAACAAGTACATATAAAGTAGAGTAAACTGCAAAAATGGTCCCTGTGGTTTCCTGAGATTGCAAAAATAGTCACTGTGTTTGGCTAATTGCAAAAATAGTCACTGTAGAGCAAAAGTTTTCATCATTTTGGTCCCTGGTTTTAACTGGCGTTAAATAATTCCGTTAGAAGTTACACATCTAGCCCCTGTGGCCCATGACCATTGCAGCGTGCATCCTTCTTTCGTCCCTTTTACGTTTTCATCCGTTTTTACGCGTTTTCGACTGTTTTTTTACGGTTTCATCTATTTTTTTTACGTTTTCGTCTGTTTTTTTTATGTTTTCGTCTGTTTTTTTACGTTTTCATCTATTATTTTACGCTTTAGTCCGGTTTATTACGTTTTCGTCCATTTTTTTACGATTTCATCAGTTTTTTTACGTTTTCGTTCATTTTCTTATGTTTTCGTCTGTTTTCTTACTGTTTTTTTTCTTTTGTTTTTTCGTTTTCATCTGTTTTTTTACGTTTTCGTCCATTTTTTTTATGTTTTTGTCCGTTTCATTATGTTCCCGTCCGTATTTTTACGTTTTTGTCTGGTTTTTTACGTTTTCATCAGTTTTTTTTACAATTTCATCCGTTTATTATATATGTTCCATCCGTTTTTACAATTTCATCCGTTTTTTTTTACAAAGAAGTAGGAGAAAGTAGTAGGACTGCAGAACAAAGGAACTCACAAGACTTGCAGGATGGAGCAGTTAGGGATGGACAATCAGAGCAAGGAATGGGCAGGTTTGGTGTTAGGATGAATGGCAATGAAGAACAAGAAGAACAAGGAACTAGCAGTGAAGAAGGCAATGATTTTGATATCATTGTGTGAAGGAATGGACGAAAACGTAAGAAACCGGACTAAAGCGTAAAATAATAGATGAAAACGTAAAAAACAGACGAAAACGTAAAAATACGGACGGGAACATAATGAAACGGACAAAAACATAAAAAAATAGACGAAAACGAAAAAATAAAAGAAAAAAACAGTAAGAAAACAGACGAAAACATAAGAAAACGAACGAAAACGTAAAAAAGCTGATGAAATCGTAAAAAAATGGACGAAAACGTAATAAACCGGACTAAAGCGTAAAATAATAGATGAAAACGTAAAAAAACAGACGAAAACGTAAAAAAACAGACGAAAACATAAAAAAATAGATGAAAACGTAAAAAAAACAGACGAAAACGTAAAAATACGGAGCAAAACGTAAAGAAACGGACGAAAACTTAAAAAAACGGATGAAATCGTAAAAAAACGGACGAAAACGTAAAAAAATAGACGAAAACGTAAAAATACGGACAAAAACGTAATGAAACGGACGAAAACATAAAAAACGGACGAAAACGTAAAAAAAACAGACGAAAACGTCAATAAACAGACGAAAAAGTAAAAAAAAAACAGAGTAAACCATAAAAAACAGACGAAAACACGCGAAAACGGACGAAAACGCGTAAAAACGGATGAAAACGTAAAAGGGACGAAAGAAGGATGGACGCTGCAATGGTCATGGGCCACAGGGGCTAAATGTGTAACTTCTAACGGAATCATTTAACGCCAGTTAAAACCAGGGACCAAAATGATGAAAACTTTTGCTCCACAGTGACTATTTTTGCAATTAGCCAAACACAGTGACTATTTTTGCAATCTCAGGAAACCACAGGGACCATTTTTGCAGTTTACTCTATAAAGTAATTAAGAAAGTGAGGTGAACAATATTTACCCAACCTTGTTAACATAAAAGAAGCATCATTGTCACACGACTGAGCTAGTCACTTGTACATTCTACCTTATTTGCTTCTTTTGACCAACTGTTTCACCTGCCATTAACTACCACATTCATTTGTTCCCCTTTATACGGTAAACAAAGGGACGATCTTAGGGCGCATTTTGTATGAGGGTTTTGTAACAAAGAGTTACTACGTAATTCACTCCTAATAAACTATACTTCGCATCTAGGATTGCAAATAAACAGAGTTGATGACTCCCAAAAACTGATCCCTAGGAAGCCTGAAAGTAGTGTTATATGGGTTTTCGCCCCTCGTTGCTCAAGGCAATAGTAGCTATACTTATATTCGGCTACAGGAAGAGGTTTAAAATCTTATTCAAGGCAATAGTAGCTATACTTACATCGTTGCTCAAGGAAATAAAGAAAAGATTAAGAAAACCATAAGCTTGTTTGACTCTTTTGATATAAATATTCAATTTCCGGCCAATATGTAAAAATTATCTCTAATAAAACTTGAAGCTACACCTTTGTTAGTTTATGCGATTACAAGGGATATCTTAGTAGCATTTGGTTTCTTATCAGAAATAAAATGAGTATGGGTGTGATAATAAGCTAAAGCAATTATAGGTGTGTGACTGTAATTGTGAGTGTAGTAGTGTACAACGTCGTTTGATTTATCCATCGCATTTGGAATGTGAACTTGGTACAATCTTATGTTTACTCATATCCGGAATCATCTTGAAGGACTTTACTAATCAATACTATAACCCATCCTCTGTGTGTTTTCAGTTTTTCCCCGTTTGGGTGCAAACTGCCAAAGAAGAGAAAACCTGAACACTTGTGTTTGGGAAGGAAAATACAACGTCTGTGCATGAAAAACACAATAACATCAAGACTGTAGCATAAAAGTAGGTTCAGTTAACCCCAACACGATTTGAGTTGACCTGTACTAAATTCCATTTCTTCTAATGCCATTAAAAACCCTATTAACTTTAGTAACAAAAATAACATTAGGAATACGTGCCATGCCTAGTAACCAAGGTTTAGCATCATCAATTAGTGGATACCATAATTAAGATAATCAACACATTACAGCCTATTAAATTCATACACGTTGAAATAACTCACTTTACAGTTACCGAACATAATCACAAATTTTTGTTTGGAGAGAAATGAAATGAAGCGGAGAGAAACTTATTTTTGAGAGAAGAGAAAAGAAGAAGGAAGTAAATTAGTCAAATTTCTCCTGCTAATCTTCTTGATTACGAGAGATGACTTTTATGTTTAATTTGTTTTCATTTATCTTCTCTTCTTTCCAGCAACATAAAACTAAAAAAAATATTTTTTTTCCACCCTTCTTCTTTTCTCTCCTTTTTACCTTCTCCACTTCTCTTCATTCCGTCTTACACTCGAGAACACATTGTTTCATTCAGGTTTTGAAGCACGACAAGTGCACTCAAAGTGTCTTTCACAAAATTTAAGAGAACTATATTATAAATTTATACTGGATATTTAGAACTTTGTCAAAGATTCTTTTACACATAGTGGAAAATATATTGTTTGCCCGATTCATCTAAAATTGGGTTATTGGACTAGGAGGTCATAATACTTTCACAAATATCAAATTGAGTCATTCTACTTTTTTTTTAAGCCTGTCGTACTCACCAAATCATTTATTCTGGTAACGATAATTTGGAAAAAAATGCTTACATTCTTAGAAACACAACAACCATGTTTTTGAGGAATAATGAAGACAATTGTTCATGCATTTTCATCAATTCGTACTTGCTTTGACTTTTTCAAGGTCGTACCTTATCCACTTGTTTTCTTTCTTAAAAAAGTCGCGCCTAAATATCCAAAAGATATTTTCGAGTTAAATTTGTTTGTTACATCAGAGAGCTGATAGGATTATCACGACATTGTCGATCCCTTATTCTCCTCTGTCCTTTAACTTCTAGTTCATATGCTTACTAGCTGATACCGTATTTCACTGAGAAAGAGATTCAAACTCTATTCTTTGTAACTAGGTTCACCACTGTTCATAAATCCATGCATATGGTAGGTTAATGGTGAATTTTTTGCAAAGGATTTTGGATCACCATTCTCCATCATCCACACATCATAACCTGTTATCAGGACAACTCAGTATTGTATTGAAGCACAACAAGAGACTCCCTTAGCTTAGATATCGAAGAATAACGCATGTGAGTCCTGGCTAAACTACGAGGGAGGTGTACTCGTATAAATTCTTCACTTGTAATATCAATTGTGGGAATAATCAGACAAGACGGCTAAAATTGACCATTCACTTGAATGCGTTCAAGAGCAAGCCAATAAATAATGCCATCTATAACTACTAGCTCTAAATGCATCTTAATTGATTCACAAGGCAAATTGATCGATATGCTTCTCCAAGCACTCGAGCTTAATGTATAAACCTCAACTTGCCAAGAGATGTAACAAGTTGTAATCTTGACAAGCTTAGGGTCATTTGTTCGACAAACTCAAAAGGCAATAAAAAATCTGTTAGACAACAACACATTTGGAACTACAAAATTAACCGATATCCTAATTGCAGGATTCCAAATAACCGCAGTCTTTGTTACACCAACATCATTGAAAAAACAGAATAAGCCTTTAGAGCTACCAAGAATAACTGGGTCATAAAGTAACTTACGAGTAATAGACAGAAGCATACTTGGATAGTGTGTGCATCAATGAGCATTGCCCCTAAGTTTAGTCTCTAGATGCTCATAAATCATAATCTGATAGTTAACTGATCAAATTATTAAGTGAAGGTTCAAACTACATGCAACCGACATAAAAGCACACTGAATGCAGTTCTCAGCAATATAAGCAGTCACTAACCTATATGCAGCTAAAAAGGTAAAATACAAAAACTCGAACCTTGAAAGTTCCTTTCAGGAAGTACATGTTCAGTCAGTTGCCAGCTCCAACGCAACATCTTCATAAGCATCATGAATCTCTTTCGTTGATTGTTGTGTCCTTGCATTATCTGATTTTCATCGTCTCCGGTCTCCACACTTACACAGTAATTAAGTCGATAACTATTCCTTAACCACTTAAAGTCAATTTTACAGGGGGTATTACAGGACTTTTGAACTTGTTTAGGTGGTATTGCTTCCTATTATTCAATCACATTGATCCATATAACTATAGATCATAGTGGAATCAATAAAGAAACAATTAACACTATATCAGCTGGTAAATTTAGTTTCTATCTGCTAAATATCATATAATTATAAGTTTTGACATAGGACCAATACATTCAAAGTGTAAATGGTTTGATTATGATGTTTGGAGATTCGGCCAAAAATCAAGTTGAATATAGCTTCACTGACGCACATTCCCAATTATTAAGATTCAAAGTAGTACTAATAAAAACAAAAAAATTTGAAATATGAGGAAATTTTGAATGGCGCCACTTCTCATGTCAAAAGTATTACATATTTTACCGCTGCTCAAGACATGGCATATCATCTTATAATGCAAACATTTATTAACAGAACCGTTGTAAAACCAAAATGAGTAACATATACGGAAATTAATTTTCTTGGCTTAAATTGTTTGTACACAAGGATCACAAATAATTTACATTTATATATACTACAACGACACTTCAATCTCCATACCATCCTTGCTTGCTCAAAAAAGTCATATGTAATAAGCTTTGCACTTTGCTATGTTGACTTCATCTTGTCGATAATCTATATCACACTAAATACTACGTCCACAGTGATCAAGCAAAAGTAGTGTTTCCATGTAGCAACTCACAAAAAACGTAAACATTTTGCCAGAAAACCCAATACAGTTGGTGTGTTCAGAGTAACATGAGTAACGTTCATAAACGGATAGTGCATCATGTTCCTCTCCTATCACTTCTATTATAGCTTCACCACTCTTCCCAAATCCAAGCACCTTTCTTATGAAATCATCAGGTGGAATAATGGTCAATATCTTTGTAAATGATTGTGGATCACCATTCTCCATCATCCATAAGCCACAATTGAATAATGATACATCGTTCTTATAACTAGATCGAAGGACAACAAGAGAGTTTATTAACTTAGATATAGACAATTCAACTCTAAACCCAACTATCGATAAACTATCGGAGAGATTAATGTTACACACCGATAGGGTTCAATTAAGTACCATTATGGCATTATTGGATTACAAATAGTTGGGCAATCAAATCAAGAAATAGACCGCCAAAACTGAATTTGTATTAACAAAGTGAATTTGTATTAGCAACTATTTAAACACAGTTCTGGCGGGAAAAACTGTTAGAATGAGTATGTCACGTGCACCTCACGTGCCTAGTCCAAGACTTTACATGTGCACCTCAGGTGCCACCAACTTATCTAACAGCTGAACACTTTAACACTTATCAATCCATCCCTCTCAAATTGATCTTGTCCTCAAGATCAAATATTGAAAGTGGGAAATCTTTTCTGAATCTCTTCAATTGGCTCCCAAGTTGCATCTTCCTTTGTCCCATTTGACCACTGCACCAGCACAAACACAACAGTAGCATTGCCTCTCTTAGCCAACCTTCTATCCAAAATAGCCAAAGGCTCCACCAACATGACTCCATCTCCATCACAAGCTGGCAAACTTCCACTTTGAGCCACTGCACCTCTGCACTTCTTCAACTGTGAAATGTGGAAAACATTGTGAATTTGAGCTGAATCAGGCAAGCTCAATCTATAAGCTACTTGTCCCACTCTGTCTTGAACATGAAATGGAACATAGTACTTTGGAGATACCTTGTTTTGCTTGCCCTTTCTGATGGTGACTTGTCTGTGTGGTTGCAGCTTCAAGTATACCCAATTACAACCATAAATTCCCTATATGTCCTATGCTTATCAGCTTGGGATTTCATTATATCCTGAGCCCTTTTTAGATGAAATTTGTAGACCTCAATAGCTTCCTCCCTAGCTGTCAATGTCCTATCCACTGATTCCACCCTACTTTCTCATCCTACACAAGGTATATGAACAGGTGAAACTTGGACATAGACCACTTCATAAGGAGTGGTATTAATAGCAGAATGATGGTTAGTGTTGTACCACCATTCAGCTAAAGAAAGCCATCTCATCCAATGTTTAGGTTGCTTACCAGACATGCATCTTAGATAACATTCAAGAGACCTATTCACCACTTTAGATTGGTCATCTGTTTGTGGATGATAGGAAGTAGACATGTGGAGCTTAACTTGCAGCAACTTAAACAATTCTTTCCAAAAAGTACTCATAAACACTTTTTCCATGTCTGAAACAATGGTGTTTGGCAAACCATGTAGCTTATAGATATTGTCTAGAAACACTTGAGCAACATCTATAGCAGTAAAAGGGTTAGATAAAGGGATGAAATGAACATATTTGCTCAACCTAT
This sequence comes from Artemisia annua, assembly GCA_014162995.1. Classification (NCBI taxonomy): domain Eukaryota; kingdom Viridiplantae; phylum Streptophyta; class Magnoliopsida; order Asterales; family Asteraceae; genus Artemisia; species Artemisia annua. The sequence goes on from LBNU01013209.1 coordinate 110,654, forward strand.
CCACCACTACAAGAATGGTTGTCTTACCTTGTGATCTGGGCAGACTTTCAATAAAATCCATGGATATATGAGACCAAATGGTGGTAGACAAAGGTAGAGGTTGTAATAGCCCCGGATAAGCTGCCAAGTCTAGCTTATTTCTCTGACATACATCACATTCCCTTGCCAACTGTTTCAAATTCTTTCTCATCTTTCTCCAATAAAACACAATACAGATCTTAGTTGTTGTTCTAACCCCTGAATGTCCTTTAACTGAGCCTTCATGAAACTGTTTAAGAAATTCTGTTCTCAGAGATTGATCACTACCCACCACTAGCTTTCCTTTTTCTCTTAGTTCCTGATTAGCCCATGTATAAGATCCTTTAACAGGTTGGCCTTGTTGCAGTTTCTCAATAACTTGCTTTAGCTTTGCATCTGTTTGCCAACTAGCCTAATCTTCTCGGTCGTAAGAGAAGAAGAAATCAAGCTGTACAACTCATTAAAAGACTGTTGTCTAGACAAAGCATCAGCTATGACATTTTCTACCCCTTTCTTGTATTGAATCTCATTATCAAATCCCATTAACTTTGGTAACCACTTCAATTGTGTAGGAGTAGACATCCTTTGATAACAAATATTTGAGGCTAAAATGGTCTGTTTTGATTTTAAAATGCCTGTTTAACAAGTAACCCCTCCACTTCTCCAATAGCTAATAATTCCTTTTCATACGTGGACATAAGTTGGTGTTTGGCAGAGAGAGTTTTGCTAAGAAAAGATATAGGATGACTTTCTTGTAACAAAACTGCACCTAATCCAACACCAAAAGTATCTGTTTCCAAGGTAAATTCCTTAGTGAAGTTTGGAAGTTTAAGAACTGGAGCACTGATCATAGCTTGTTTGAGTCGTTCAAAGGCCAGTTATGATTTTGCAGTCCAAACAAATCCATTCTTCTTTAACAGCTGAGTCAGAGGTCTACTAATACTAGCATACCCTTGTATAAACCTCCTATAGTAACCCGTTAACCCCAAAAACCTCTCATTTGCTTCACAAATAGTGGGCACTGGCCATTGAGACATTGCTTTAACCTTTTCTGGATTAGTAGCCACCCCAATAGCAGAAATGACATGACCCAAATACTCCACCTTGTCATTATCAAACACACATTTACTTTTCTTTGCATATAAATGGTTTTGTCTCATTACTTCCAACACCATCCATATATACTGCTCATGATCTTCAACTGTTTGACTATAAATTTGGATATCATCAAAGAATACTAACACAAATTTCATCAAAGTGTATGAAAACTTCATTCATTAAGGAGTGGAAGGTTGATGGAGCATTGGTCAAACCAAATGGCATGGCCAAGAACTCATAGTGGCCTTCATGAGTTCTGAATGCAGTTTTAGCTATGTCTGCATCATTCATCCTTATCTGATGATAATTAGACCTTAGATCCAACTTAGTGAACAACTATGACCCATGCAATTCACCAATTAACTCTTCTATGATATGTATAGGAAACTTATCTTTGATACTTTGCTTATTTAGCTGTCTGTAATCAACACACATCCTCCATGAACTGTCTTTCTTTTTAACCGTCACAATGGGAGAGGAAAAGGGACAAATTGCCGCTACACTCACTAAAACAACCGCTAGAAGCAAAGCATTAGCGTTACTCATAAGCTGAAACCACCAAAAACCAAATCATTATACCCGTTAACCATAACACACTCAAATAACTCTCTTCTCTTCTCTGTCAGCTCAAAAATCCATTCACTCTTCTTCTTCTTCTTCTTCTTATCTCAATTTTCTTTCTATCGTTATTGCTTATACATTGAGTTTTGTTGTTTTATATATATTTAGTTATTGCTTATACATTCAATTTTGTTCTTTTATTATATAAAAGATTTAGTTATATCTGTATCTTGATTTACTTTGTATTGTTATTATGGATGCAGGAAAGTTATCTGTCCGATCACCTTGGAAACATCATCGCAGACGAACTTCTCGTTACGAGAATGTAAGTTTTTTAGGACGTAGGTTAGAATAAAACATGTATATATATAAGTTTTTTAGGACGTAGGTTAGAATAAAACATGTATATATATAAGTTTTTTAGGACGTAGGTTAGAATAAAACATGTATATATAATTTGGTTATACAAAATGTGTATTGTTTACTTCATGTATTGTATTCTAACTCGACTTTCCTGTTTTATTGTGACAGTTGGACCGTTTCATCCCAAATCGTTCTGCGATAGATTTCGACTATGCCCATTACGCGCTCACTTGTAGGAATGTCAAGAAGGATACTACCTCTCCCTGTTCACCTTGGGGGGAAGCTTACAGAGAGCGGCTTGCTGAAGCCTGCAATCTTAACCGCCCATGGATACTCGCCTTCAGAAACAAACCACCAGCTAAACTGTTTGGTGTCAAGGAATTCTCTCCATCTCCCCCCAACTTTAAACGGGTGAAGCGCATGAGATATATTTCACAATTAATTCTTCTTTCCTTAACTGTGATTTGAATTTCAATCTTCATATTAGGTTTTCGATATGCTGTTAGTTTTCTGCAACACATAGTTTTCTGCAACACATAGTTTTCATTGCTCAGAGAATTTGTAAAATAGTTCATGATCTGTTTTTAGCTGATTTGGTTCTTACCCTTCTTTTTATTTGGAAATGACAGGCTCCTGAGAGGACTTTGGACTTACCAAATTACTACTTAAATCTTGTTGATTGGGGTGTTGGAAACACACTTGCTGTTGGTCTTGGAAATAGTGTCTATCTATGGGAGGATGGGTTATCCTCTGAACTTTTATCAGCTGACGAGGATAATGGCCTGGTTACAAGTGTCAAGTGGGCACCTGATGGAAGACACATTGCTGTTGGTTTCAACAACGCTGAGGTTGAATACTGGGATGCTACTACCGGTCAACTGGTATATATCTCCTTTGTGCTTAATTTGTGATTTTCTGTCATCTTGTGGTTGCTAAAAACAGGCATATTTGCCCATTTAGCCTAACATTCTTTGTTAGACAGTGACATATTATGTTTTACATAATATTACTGAGTTGATATGAAAATAAATCAGACCTAATTTCAGTGAGTTTATTGCTGTTGGTCAAAATCAATTTGGGTCAAAAAAAGTTTTAGTGGGCAGGTTAAACATTTTTTNTCTCAGCTCAAAAATCCATTCACTCTTCTTCTTCTTCTTATCTCAATTTTCTTTCTATCGTTATTGCTTATACATTGAGTTTTGTTGTTTTATATATATATTTAGTTATTGCTTATACATTCAATTTTGTTCTTTTATTATATAAAAGATTTAGTTATATCTGTATCTTGATTTACTTTGTATTGTTATTATGGATGCAGGAAAGTTGTCTGTCCGATCACCTTGGAAACATCATCGCAGACGAACTTCTCGTTATGAGAGTGTAAGTTTTTTAGGACATAGGCTAGAATAAAACATGTATATATAATTTGGTTATACTAACTAAATGTGTATCGTTTAGTTCATGCATTGTATTCTAACTCGATTTTCCTGTTTTATTGCGACAGTTGGACCATTTCATCCCAAATCGTTCTGCGATTGATTTCGACTATGCCCATTACGCACTTACTTGTAGGAATATCAAGAAGGATATATACTACCTCTCCCTGTTCACCTTGGGGCCTTAGGGGGAAGCTTACAGAGAGCGGCTTGCTGAAGCCTGCAATCTTAACCGCCCACGGATACTCGCCTTCAGAAACAAACCCCCTACTAAACTGTTTGGTGTCAAGGAATACTCTCCATCTCCCCCAACTTTAAACGATTGAAGCGTATTAGATATATTTCACAAGTAATTCTTCTTTCCTTAACTGTAATTTGAATTTCAATCTTCGTATTAGGTTTTCGATATGCTGTTAGTTTTCTGCAACATATAGTTTTCATTGCTCGGAGAATTTGTAAAATAGTTCATGATCTGTGTTTAGCTGATTAGGTTCTTACCCTTCTTTTTATTTGGAAATGACAGGCTCCTGAGAGGACTTTGGACTTGCCAAATTTAGTGAATGATTACTACTTAAGTCTTGTTGATTGGGGTGTCGGAAACACACTTGCTGTCGGTCTTGGAAATAGTGTCTATCTATGGGAGGATGGGTTATCCTCTGAACTTTTATCAGCTGACGAGGATAATGGCCCGGTTACAAGTGTCAAGTGGGCACCTAATGGAAGACACATTGCTGTTGGTTTCAACAACGCTGAGGTTGAATACTGGGATGCTACTACCGGTCAGCTGGTATATATCTCCTTTGTGCTTAATTTGTGATTTTCTGTCATCTTGTGGTTGCTAAAACAGGCATATTTACCCATTATCGTAACATTCTTTGTTAGACAGTGACATATTATGTTTTACATAATATTACTGAGTTGATATGAAAATAAATCAGACCTAATTTCAGTGAGTTTATTGCTGTTGGTCAAAATCAATTTGGGTCAAAAAAAGTTTTAGTGGGCAGGTTAAACAATTTTTTTTTTTTTTAATTTTCTAACAAATACGGTAATATTTTGGATAATGTTTTATATAATGATGCGTAGATTTGGCAAAATGGGCGGGTTGGGTAATAGGTCAATCGGGATAGTTTTCTAGGTGAGGGTCCAAACAGGTCAAAAACTTATTTTATGAACAATTAATGTGCTAAACATGAACCTTTTCTGGAATAGTAATTTAGGAGGTCATATGCATTTGAATACAATTCTGATGACCTACGGCTTATTTGAGATGTTTCCTCTTCAGTTAATAGCTTAACCAGTTAACCTTGTATGATCCTTAAGAGATCAAGCATAACCCCAATCGACCCATGGTTATTTTTATGAATCAAAATTGCCACCTCTAGTTAATGCATAATGAATTCCCGTGCTTAATAATGCTTTCATAGGTTAACACTTAAACTTTGCTTGTTTATATTCGTCAGTTGAGGACTCTACGAGGGGGGCATGAAGCAAGAGTCGGATCTCTGGATTGGAATAACGATATCTTGACAACAGGAAGCATGGACAGTTTAATCATCAACAATGATGTCCGAATTAGATCACATGTTGTTGAGACATATAGAGGCCATGATCAGGAAGTTTGTGGATTGAAATGGTCAACATCAGGTGATCAACTAGCCAGTGGTGGCAACGATAACCGCGTCTTTATATGGAACCTCTCCTCCAATCAAAGGCTCCACCGCTTCTCTGAACATACTGCTGCTGTAAAAGCTCTTGCGTGGTGTCCTTTTCAGAGCAATCTACTAGCTTCTGGTGGTGGAGAACGAGATAGTTGCATTAAATTTTGGAATACAAACACGGGTGCACGCTTGAATTCAGTGGACACGGGCTCACAGGTGTCATCTTTGCTTTGGAATAGACATGAACACGAACTTTTAAGCTCTCATGGTGACAACCAACTTACTCTTTGGAAGTATCCTTCCATGGTTAAGTTGAAAGAACTCCGTGGGCATTCTTCAAGGGTGTTACAAATGACTGAGGTATGTTGTTAATTCCCCAAGTAGACTGTAGATGGGGCATTTTTTTTTTACCAATTTACTTTGGATCAATTTGGTGTATGTTGTGTTTCATTGCTAACGGGTGAATGCGTACGTTAAAATTTAAACTAACAAGGAAACTAGTCAAATTGGTTGAATGGGTCAAACGGATTGAAAGCTGTCTGGGAGTGATTTTCCTGTTTGTGAGACACTGATTTTTTTGTACATGAGTCAAATACGTTAATATCACTGATTTTTTTATTTTATTTTTTTGTTTTCTGTTCATTGCACATTACTTCAGCCATTTTGAGTACATTACTTGCAACTTGCAAACATTTTGTTGTCTGATTATATTATTCGCCTTCTGTGGGACATATATTCACTTTTCAGTTACTTGCAATATTTCAGTCAGTATAATTCACTTTTGAGTACATTACTTGCAACTTGCAAACATTTTGTTGTCTGATTATATTATTCGCCTTCTGTGGGACATATATTTACTCGTATCGTCATGCTTGGACTCTTTTCTCACTTTTTGGCTGGGGCTAATCCGTTTGAGTATTGATCTTTCTTTAGTTCTAACGAGTCATTGAAACCCGCACTTTGTGGCGGGGCGTTTTTGAGCTGGAATTGCAGCTATTTTTTCAGATTTAGATCGGTTTTGATGTCTTGACTGTTTTTGTTCTCTCGATTTCATAAGTACATTGTAAATATTAACGGTATTAAGTGAAAAAAGATGCTGAACATATTGAACAAATGAGGATATAAAGCAATACAGATACTCTTTGATCACTTATTGTCGTCCCTACCAGTATATACAATCTGCTTAATGATTTCTAAATGTATCCAACTTGACACGTTTTATCAATTAGTGTATGGAACTTTTAATTTTGCTATCTTGGAGTATAAACTTACTAATCTTTGCAATTTTGTGTACTAACGGGGTGATTAAGGTGTTTTATGTTTTTGCTTACCACGTGGCATCCACGTTGGCATCCACGCTGGGCTTATTTTGTCCTTTTATATAACATTTATATTTTTCCCCCAACACAATTAAAAACCCACCACCAACAACACAATTAAAAACCCACCACCATGGTTATCTGATCCAAGAAATCACATCTTTCTTCCTCATTCGTTCAAACACTCTACGTGCCATTTCTGGTTTTCCCAACCTCAAACGAAACGGTTATAAAAGAATTATAAACCGAAACATCATCCTCAAACCCAACTTTAACAACCAAACCCAAAACACTACCACCCAACAACACAAACTCACCTATTTCACCACACCCCCTTACAACCGAAACAAAAGTCACATTATTCGACATCACCGCAAACCCCAACATCTCCTTAAACACCCCATCGCCCTCAACCCCATCCCACTCCCCAACAACCTACTAATCACCGTAGTCTAAGAAAACACATCCCAAGATGGATTCCTCCCAAAAACCTCCATACCCTTATCCACCTTCCAGATGCTTACTTCTTAAAAGATGAGGGGCAGACATCTTATATGATCATATGTGCAAATAGTTTCATGTGTGTGTAATAGAATAGATATGAAATTATAATTTATATGTTTAGCTGAAGCTTCTGAAGATCCGGTGCTCTGTCTTTGCAAAAGATCCCTAGCCAGTTCATGGAGATCACCTGTACCAAAACCACAGTATCCCCACCCTCCACCACCCCACCAACCACCACAACAACCACCATCAAGAAACACACACATCACCAAACCACCACTACCCACTACAGTTTCCTCATCTGGGTCCCACAGAAACCCTTCCTTCACCCCATTAACATCTTCAATACCCAACCTTGCTGCTGATTTCTCGGGTCGCAGGTCCACCGATTTGTCTCCAAGAAGCATTTTGGTCGGGTCAAGTAGACACTCTATCCTTTCTTCATTTTTTTTCCAGATCTGTGAAATAAAAGAAATAAAAAAGAGAGTGGTGTTTTCAGATGGTTTTGAGAGGTTTATTGCAATACTTGGACTTGATAAGTAGGTAGACCTTGATCGCATGGTGGTGGTGATGTTGTTTGTGTTGTTGATGTTGGTGTGGTGGCTTAGTTGCTTGATGGTGATAGATGAAGGTGAGGATGATGGTGGTTGCGGTGTTGGTGGAGGTGGAGCACGGCAGTGGTTGCGACGGCGCTATAGTGGCGACCGTATACATGTGGGAGAGAGGTGGAGCGGGTTAGGGTTGGAGTGGGAAAATAAGTATATATATATTGTTGCAATTTGGTACTAACGGGTTTTTTAATAATTTAACGGGGTAAAATAACGGGTTTTTTTATTAATATAACGGAGTCAACAAGGTCCACCTTGCCAACTCAGCTAATCTCTTTGCCATGTGAGATGAGTACACGAATTTGCAAAGATTAGTAAGTTTATACTCCAAGATAGCAAAATTAAAAGTTCCATACACTAATTGATAAAACGTGTCAAGTTGGATACATTTAGAAATCATTATCCCTATACAATCTAAAAAGTGGACCATATCAATTACCTTCGTAGAGGTACCCGAAGCAAACAAAGGGACCATGGTACAAACGCATTTCCGTTCCACTGTTATAGTAAGCCTACACCCGTAATAATTTCGAGTTACCAACCAAACATCCCTTTTATGTATTTGCACAGCCTACTCTTGTTTCTAGCTGTATACTATATAGCATAATCACCATTAAAACACTCATCAAAATACCTACTGTACAGTGTTATGATGTTTTCCCACCACAGGAAAAAATGCTATACAATATAAATTGTCTACCAGACATTGTGACTGCAATTTGAAACTCATCCTTTTGGTACTCTTCTCGCTATATTAGTATGCTATTAACATTTGACAATTTATCATTCTTGTTCGCCCTTTGTGGTCCGGATTTTGCTGCTGCAACTTCACCACTCGATTCCCCAACACCCATTGCCTCATCTTCCTCAATGGCGCCATCTTTCTTATTCATTCTTCAAAGTACGTGGCGACCTTATATTTTTCACCTTTTTCTCTGGTGATGTTTCTGCGGTCACTGGCTTCAGCACTTCAGTAATCAGCTTCTACCCGCAGCTGTTTTCTAAGACGCGGCACCAGCAGCTGCACCTCTTTTCTTTGCTGCTCCTTTTGATGGCTTAGCTGCTGCTTGTTTCCCACGACCCTTCTTTTTCTTCTCAGGTGGTGCTACTACAGCTTTAAAGTCCGAATCGTCACTCATCTCATTAACTTCATGTTCATCCGAAATTTCAGTGATTGTGGCTTTCTTCTTGGCTGTAGCTGGTTTTGCTGGTGCCTTCTGTTTTGGAGCTTCTGTTGTTTAAATAACTTAGTTTAGTCGCAAACTTGACATGCCAAGACCGAACAGTTATTATGCATAAATCATTTTAATAATGGTTTTACCCTCTGCTACTCAGGAGATGATTCAATGGTTTGCAGAGCTAAAAGCTCAACAATTTCATTGTCATCCTGTGAAGATTGGAAGTTCCTATCGGCCATGAGTTCTGCTAAAGGAAGTTCATCTTCTCCGTATATCAAAGTGGCTTTTCCCTGCGAGCGATATTTTTATTAATTCATATAATCACCTGTCACGTATACATTGTAAAAAAATTAACAAAGATAAGGTTTCGTTTCTTACTTTGTTCTTAGCAAGAGCTTTTTTCTGACCTGCTGCTGCTGGACCTCTTGGGTTTGGCACCGCAGGAACATTACCTAATAAACATTGATAAGTTTGGCACTGCAGGAACAATTGTTAAAGTGGCAATTCAACCCATTTGGATTAAGTGTTTGCTCAAGTTAAAAAAAAAGTTTTATAGCAAAAAGGAAGAACAAAGATGGTGTTTACATATCTATAAGACTTACATTGTTCTGATCAACTTCTTTGATAATTTCTTCCTAACTCTTTGCAGGCGTGTTCCAATTCATCTCGGGTAATATAGCCACTGCCATCTTTGTGAAAATATGAGAAGGCGGAAAATAAACGATCCTCCCAATCAATTTTGGTAAAATGAGTCCTTCCTGTACTATGCACGACACTCTACCATTTCCCTTGGTAACATAACTCAAGACTAATGATGAGAGTCAAGCCTGCAACAACATCAACCATCAAATATATAACAGGCCAATTGTACCTGTGACAATACAGGCAAAAGATTTGGAAGCTGGAAGATTTCATACAAAAACGATAAACAGAAAGTCCTTGAGAAAGCTGGGAACAATTTATCTTCTATAAACTTCGTGTCATATACATAATCATCATTTAAGCTTCAATTATCGTGCACTTGTGCTTTAATATATCGGATAACACAAACATCATAGAAAAATTGACATTCGAGGTTGATACATGACACCAAACAGATCCAACCAAATTATTCCTATCAAAAATAAACAAATGATCGAGCAAGGAGAAACGCAACTGATAATTAAGAGACCATTATAAACTGCAGCAACAAAATGTGATGGCAAGAAATACGTAACAGTTCAATTATTCAGGTTTTGACATAGGACCAATACATTCATAGTGTAAATGGTTTGATTATGATGTTTGGAGATTCGGCCAAAAGTCAAGTTGAATAAAACTTCACTGACACACATTCCCAATTATTAAGATTCAAAGTAGTACTACTAAAAAAAAAAAAAAAAAAAAAAAATTGAGGAAATTTTGAATGGCGCCACTTCTCATGTCAAAATTATTACATATTTTACCGCTGCTCAAGACATGGCATATCGTCTTATAATGCAAACATTGATTAACAGAACCGTTGTAAAACCAAAATAAGTAACATATATGGAAATTGATTTGCTTGGCATAGTTGTTTGAACACAAGGATCGCAAATAATTTACATTTACAGTATATGTACTACAAGTCTACAACAGCACTTTAATCTCCATACCATCATTGCTTGCTCCAAAAGTCATATGTAATAATCTCTGCACTTTGCTATGTTGACTTCATCTTGTCCAGAATCTATATCACACTAAATACGACGTCCGCAATGATTAAGCAAAAGCAGTGTTTCAATGTAGCAACTCGAGAAAAACATTTTGCCAGAAAACCCAATACAACTGGTGTGTTCAGAGTAACGTTCATAAACGGATAGTGCATCATGTTCCTCTTCTATCACTTCTATTATAGCTTCACCACTCTTCCTAAATCCAAGCACCTCTCTTATGAAATCATCAGGTGGGGTAATGGTGAATATCTTTGTAAATGATTTTGGATCACCATTCTCCATCATCCATACGCTACAGTCGAATAATGACACATGGTCCTTATAACTAGATCGAAGGACAACAAGAGAGTCTCTTAACTTAGATAAAGACAAATCAGCTTCAATCCCACTAACCGATAAACTATCGGGGAGATATATTTTTGTAAATTCCTCACTTGTCAAATCAAATGACATAATTAGATCATACCCATGAGGACTACCATCCATTATAATCATATCATCAGCATGCCAATATATAAATCCATCTATAACTACATTACTATCATCCACCAATTCAATCGAATTTCGAGGGAGATCAATAGATATGGGACTTCTCCAAACACCCGAGCTTAACGTAAAAACCTCAACCTCCCACGGGACATCATGTCCAGCGTCATCCGGAGAACCATAACTAACTAATGTAATCTTTACAAGCTTAGGATCATTTGTACGAGGACAAACTCCAAAGCCAACAACCGCATTATTATCCGACACATTAGGCACAACAACATCAACAGATTTCCTNTTGAGGAAATTTTGAATGGCGCCACTTCTCATGTCAAAATTATTACATATTTTACCGCTGCTCAAGACATGGCATATCGTCTTATAATGCAAACATTGATTAACAGAACCGTTGTAAAACCAAAATAAGTAACATATATGGAAATTGATTTGCTTGGCATAGTTGTTTGAACACAAGGATCGCAAATAATTTACATTTACAGTATATGTACTACAAGTCTACAACAGCACTTTAATCTCCATACCATCATTGCTTGCTCCAAAAGTCATATGTAATAATCTCTGCACTTTGCTATGTTGACTTCATCTTGTCCAGAATCTATATCACACTAAATACGACGTCCGCAATGATTAAGCAAAAGCAGTGTTTCAATGTAGCAACTCGAGAAAAACATTTTGCCAGAAAACCCAATACAACTGGTGTGTTCAGAGTAACGTTCATAAACGGATAGTGCATCATGTTCCTCTTCTATCACTTCTATTATAGCTTCACCACTCTTCCTAAATCCAAGCACCTCTCTTATGAAATCATCAGGTGGGGTAATGGTGAATATCCTTGTAAATGAATTTGGATCACCATTCTCCATCATCCATACGCTACAGTCGAATAATGACACATGGTCCTTATAACTAGATCGAAGGACAACAAGAGAGTCTCTTAACTTAGATAAAGACAAATCAGCTTCAATCCCACTAACCGATAAACTATCAGGGAGATATATTTTTGTAAATTCCTCACTTGTCAAATCAAATGACATAATTAGATCATACCCATGAGGACTACCATCCATTATAATCATATCATCAGCATGCCAATATATAAATCCATCTATAACTACATTACTATCATCCACCAATTCAATCGAATTTCGAGGGAGATCAATAGATATGGGACTTCTCCAAACACCCGAGCTTAACGTAAAAACCTCAACCTCCCACGGGACATCATGTCCAGCGTCATCCGGAGAACCATAACTAACTAATGTAATCTTTACAAGCTTAGGATCATTTGTACGAGGACAAACTCCAAAGCCAACAACCGCATTATTATCCGACACATTAGGCACAACAACATCAACAGATTTCCTAATAGTAGGATTCCATATAACCGCTACATTCGTTATGGGATCATTTGGCACTGCTAAAAAATTATATAAACAGAACAAGCCTTGAGAGCTACCTAGTATCATTGGTGTTTTATTTAATGCCGTTGGAATGTGCAATTGTTGTATGGACACAGGGACAGTAAGGGGAACCTTTTTTTGAGGGAAAGCATCATCGTCTACAATCGAAACATATTTTCGGTTAAGATTATCCTGTGGGTCAGCGTAACTTACTAGCAGATGGTGCTGCGTCTTAGTGCGGTGGTAATTAGCAATAAACTCGGAGCTATCAATAAAAACCATCCACTGTTTCGAAACAGATCTGAATTGAATCAGTGATTTGACGGAAAGTCTTTTTATGATTTCTTCTTGGATTTCGAACGGTATGTTGTCTGACATTTTGATTGAATTTTTGGGGTTTCGTTGGGGGGGGGGATGATTTTGGAAGTGGCGGAGAAGAGTGGCGTAGTAGTAGTTAGATAATTGACCAGTTGTTTGACTTGTAATGCTCGTGAGAAAAATGACGTGTCGGCTTCATTTTAGGATGGAAATTTTGATATAAACAAATACACTATGTCAATATTTTTTAAATAACGAGGTGGGGGCAGACTGCCGAGTTGCGGCGGAGTATCGTTTTAATTCGTTGATAGTTGCACGAAATATAATATTATAAAATGTTATGCTAAGTTTAGCTGCAAGAGATCTCTTTATCATCATCTATCATTATTGTCATGTCAAATTTCTTCTAAATTATCAATGCTTCCATATCTATGATGCACATAGCATACAGATGTAGATACACCCATTTCTTGCGTTTCACCAAGTCTAATCCTAAGGCCTAATTTGATGAAGCCCTCCTAGCTGCCTACCAAGTAATGAAATATGTATACTTTATATGAAGATGTTCGCTTGTACGCCATTACCCTGAGTTAGTGGAAACCTAGTTGTAGAGCAGTTGATGTATCTTAAATATCTAAAACTCATAACAAATTTTTTGGCATACTCGTTTGGCGTACCTGTCTGTATAACAGCATGCTATAAAATCCAGTACGTTCGGGTTGTGACACATTTCTTGTCACCCATTTCCAATATGCCTCAATTATCTTGCTGCGAGGCGTAGGTTTTAGGCCACGAATACTGATATTTTCTCCTTGCCGCACTACCATTTTCCCAGTGTCTTTAGATATCAGATTTGAGCTCCCGGTTGCTGCCATTTTACTGTAAATTACAGAATTAGTTACACAAAAGTACGGCAATAAAGTTAGTAGTAACAATACAGATATTCTTATGCAAGTTGTTAGATATTGGATACCAAGGTTAACAACAGAAGCAATTTTCCTTCTTTCAACTGTAAATAATACTTACCGGTAATAAACGCTTACCTGAGAGTCAAAAAGCTGATGAGGTTCCAGATGAGAGATTCCCTGATATCGTAACTGGAAACTGAGATATCGAAGACATTTTCGGATTTGAGAAGTATAGCATCACTTGAAATTGTTGATCCGATGACCACCTAAAAAAGAGCAAAAGATGTATACATTAAGCTAAGGATCTTGCAAATGCAAATCAACATAATGAAGTTCTTAACTTCAAACTTTAGCATAAGTCAATCTGGATTTCAATTGTCCATGTTTGTTGCGTAACCATACCAACTTACGTGTCCTTATCCTGTGGTGATGTCCTCGTAACCGATTCATTGCGTTTACCATTCTCTCCAGGAACCTAAATGTGGTTGGGCACGCCAACGGTTGTTCCGTACTCCTCATGTGTGTGCTTATTTAATAAGTTTCAGGAAACGCGTAATCGGTGTTGCAAATATGATACCAAGTCAACACAGCCCGCCCGACCCATTTTGATGCGAAGAATAGTAATTATTTTCTTGAATTCACCTGATTTGACCCGAACAAATTTTTACCTGTTCCCGACACAACCTGATCTTGTGAACAGGTAATCGTGGAACTTACTGATGCACCAAGAACTTCAACCCAACATGACGCGTGACCAAATTTACATGATCCACCCATTTTTCAGCCATACCATTAAGCATATAAGCGATTTCAAATTTACCTGATTCTTTGATCTCCCTTTTTGTAGACCAGCAATTTCAGTGTACCTTTTAATTGACTTGCACGAAAATTTTATTTCAGATTAAGCTTTTCCATAAAGCTTAGTTTATGGTTACTTAAAAATCATGTCAGGATAAAACAAATATAATACATTAAAGTTCAAGACATTCTTACAGCAGACAAAGCAGTAATAGTTAATGTTTAAATAGCTTCCTTCCCACTGACACTCGGATTTATCTAAAGGCTTACTACACATGACCGGGTACACTGCCCGTTAGTATGTGTTAATCCTTATAGTTCGAAGTTTATAAATGTAAAACAGGATGAATATAACGCATCATCAAGTCAAGGTTACAAACACATTTTCATTAAGTAAACTATCACTCTAGTACACTATACTCATTAGAAAACCCTAATTGCACCTATGTGTTTACGGTATCTTTAAAACCCTAATTGCCTATTTGAATTAGTTTGAAAGTGTTCAAGGCTTAGGTATAAGTTACAATAGCAACCTTAGGACATATTAGACTCCCTAGATCATAGTACAAGTCCTTAGAACTTAGGTACAAGTCACATAAGCACAAAACCATAACTAAGTCATAACTTCCCGGAACTAGGTCTAAACTTTCTCAAATCTTTACCATAAGCTACCACCACTTAGTATAAGCTTCCTAGGACTTAATATTAGTCACTAAACACTCATAGGACTCTAAATTAGGCACCAAACTTAGGCTAGACCAAAAACCCTCACTAGGCAAAACTAGGTTAAAACTAAACCTAAAAACCTAAAACTAGCTACTATACTACTTCTAAACTACCAAGCAAGCACCCTAGCACCTTCCCCTAACCAAGCTAGCACCCTAACACCTCTAAGCACCCACAAAAGGATGTGTATCACCTCCTTGTCACTACCTTCAACCTCTCGGAAAACCACCACCACAATCGGCCTATGATGCGCGTGGATTGCAACACGCACTACGTTTTACCTCTCGAGGGATCTCGAGAAGCTTGCAATCCCCACCAAGCAGTGTACCTGACCGATGTAGTATAGTGTAGTGGCAAGTACCGGGGGATTGATCGTTCTCTCGCAGGGAATAGTGTTCGTTAGGCTAAAAGCTACTCTAATCTAGGTCTAAGGGTGGAGGAAGATTCTTTTTGTATTTTTATA